>JAEUWP010000580.1:0-35239 GCA_018524725.1 Podaxis mareebaensis | reverse complement strand
TCGTTGTCATCGGACCGCATGGCACGGGACAGGAACGTCTGCTCATGTGGGTTGCGGATAGCATCGTGCGCGCTCTGGACCGCGTTGAGGAATTTTTCAGTTACAGTATCGTCGGCTTGCGTCTGTGCTTGGGTTTGGAGTCGCTGAGTTGAGGACTGGCCGTGAAGGGGTGTTGGTACGGGCGAACGGAGGGCGAACGGTCGAAGGAGTGTGTCTTGAACACGCCGGAAGCGTTGCGTAATGCTGTGTCCTCGTGAAAGCGAAGTCTGACGCGAAGGACCGGCTGTAGGGATAGATGGCGTGGACGAATAAGAAAACATGGAGGCCATTCTGACTTCAGGGTCAAAGATGAAGCCCGTCACACACATCCGCGCAAAAGCCTCGAGGCTAGGAGGCTATCAGAAAATGACCTGATGAGAGAAATGGCACATACGTGAAGATACAAAAGAGTATAAACAAAGCCCAATCCTCCCAGGTGTGAAAGTAGCCGCGTGTACGCGGAGGGAGGGCGGGTGGATCGGATTGCGGGAGCGTGAGGGAAGGAAATGCTTGAATCGTCAAAACGATAGCATTGAGTATAATGAGAACAAGGATAATAGGTTCAGTCCAGCTGTGCTCAATGCATCAACATAGCTATTGAACACGAAGAAACAGACGTACGGATACACGAGGGCCTTGTACAAGCCCAACCTGAACCTACTGGTGGGCCCCAGGCAACCCAAGGTGTGCCCACGTATCAGAATCACTTTAGCAAGGTCCGGAATGTCTTCTTCATCACCCAGGTCATGCTTTCCCGAGGCGTCGTCACCGTCTCCGAGCTCGAGCTGGTTTTCCAATCCACTCCCAGCCAGATTCACGACTCTCAACGACACTCGCCTGATGTTCTGCGACACATTCCGAATCGCAGAACCTGTCTTCTTCAGCGGCGATGGCGAAACACTATACCTCAACGTCCGTTTTCTTGCACTCCCGACCGACCGCTCCGGATCACCAGCCGCCCAAACTTCCTCTGTCCCATTCCTCGACATATTCTTGGTCAAATGTGCTTCATCATCCTCCCTTTGCCCATCCCCAAGCCCACCGCCCGCGATTAACGAAGCTGTCGAGAACTCGGCTTGCGAAGGCTCATATGTGCGCCTATCGTACCCCACCGCATCTGCAGTGTATGGGTACCCCTTGAGCGCGCGCTCCTCCGTCGGCGAATCCCAAAACGGATCTTCGTTGGGGTATTTGGCAGGCGCAGAGCGTACACTGGTCGAGGCGTATTCTGCCAGATTGAGGCGAAGGGGATCCTGGCCAGGCTCTACAGGCCGATGAGACCAACTGCGCCGGCGCGAAAGCGATGCCCTGCTGTCTGAGGGCTCGAGCGACGGTGATGGAGGTGCCGAGAGGCCAATGCCGGTGAGATCTACTGCTGAAGAGGATGAATTTGGTCTGTGGAGGTAGTTGTCGTTTGTTTCCATCGCCCAGTGGACGACGTAGCGTAGAAGACTGTCAATACATCGGTTGTCACGCGCCTCCTAGTCCGATCAATACATCAAATTTAGAAAGCGTACAAATTCAGATACAGCGACAACCAATGCCCAGTTGTAGTTGTCAACAGAATAATCCAGATTGCTATAGCTGATGATTCGGCTAGGCATCTATGCCGCAGAGGTTACATCTAGAATAACTACGGAGCCAGATACATATCCAAAACAGGCTTTGTTACCAGAAAATGCATATGATGTCATATTGCGATAAGGAAGGGGGATCCAGCAATGACAATGTGCATCCACCATCCAGTGACCATCATCAGAGAAAGAAAGAGGGGGGGGATGGAGCTGAAGAGGAAATTCAATGTTGCGGGCTGTTGGTCAGAATGTGAAACCTTACCGGTGTCAAGTTTGATGGAACAACTGATGACATCAAGCAAAAAAGCAACCTGAATTCATATGGCTCTCAGATTTGGGTATAAACTCACCTCTCCTCGCGCTCCAAATCCTGACCGTGCGGTCATAGGATCCGGAGGCAACTCGCATGCCATCATGCGAAAAGGCAACGGACGTCACTGAATGTGTGTGGCCCTCCAATTTGGCTTCCAACTTGCTCGTCCGTGCACTCCAAATCCTGACTGTCTGATCATCTGATCCAGAGACAACTCGCATGTCATCGGGTGAAAAAGCGACAGCTACCACCGAATCTGTGTGGCCCACGAGTTTGGCATCCAACTGGCCCGTCCTCACATTCCAAATCCTCACCATCTGGTCATCCGATCCAGAAACGACTTGTGTGCCATCATGAGAAAAGGCAACAGATGTCACCGAAAATGTGTGGTCCCCAAACCCAGCTTCCAATCTGCCCATCCTTGCACTCCAAATCTTGACCGTCCCATCAGCCGATCCAGAGACAACTCGCATGTCATCGGGTGAAAAAGCGACAGATACCACTGAATCCATGTGACCCTCGAATACGACCTTCGACTGGCCCGTCCTTGCATCCCAGATCCTGACCGTCCGATCATGCGATCCAGAGACAACTTGTGAGGCATCATGTGAAAAAGCGACGGATGCCACTGACAGCATATGGCCCTCGAAGCTGGCCTCTAACTCGCCTGTCCTTGTATTCCAAATCTTGACGGTTCGATCATCTGATCCAGAGACAATGTGTATGTCGTCATGTGAAAAAGCAACAGATGCTACCGAATTTGCGTGGCCCTCAAACTTGGCCTCGAACATGCCTGTTCTCGCGTTCCAAATCCTGACAGTTCGATCATCCGATCCAGAGACAACTCGTGTGTCATTATGTGAAAAAGCAATGGACGTCACTGAACGTGTGTGGCCCTCGAATTTGGTGTCCAACTGGTCGGGCTTCACTTTCCAAATCCTGGACGTCCCATTGTGTGATCTGGAGACAATGCGCATGCCATCGGGCGAAAAGGTGACAGATCTCACCACGTCCGTGTGGCCCTCCAGCTTGGCTTCCAACTCGCCTGTCCTTGCATTCCAAACCCTGACCGTCTTATCATACGATCCGGAAGCAAACTGCGTGCTGTCGGGCGAAAAAGCGACAGATGTCACCCAGCCCGTGTGGCCCTCCAACTTGGCTACCAACTCGCTTGTCCTCGCATTCCAAACCCTGACTGTCCGATCATGCGATCCGGAAACAACCCGCATGCCGTTGGGCGAAAAAGCGATAGATGTTACTGAGCTCGTGTGACCTTCCAACTTGGCTTCCAACTCGCCTGTCTTCACATTCCAAACTCTGACCGTCCGATCATCTGATCCAGAGACAACCTGCGTGCCATTGGGCGAAAAAGTGACAGATCTCACTGAGCCTGTGTGGCCTTCCGGCTTGGCTTCCAACTCGCTTGTCCTTACATTCCAAAACCTGACCACCCGATCGTGCGATCCGGAGACAACCCATGTGCCATCGGGCGAAAAAGCAACAGATCTCACCACGTCCGTGTGGCCCTTCCACTCGACTTCCAATTCGCCTGCCCTCGCATTCCAAACCCTGATCATCCAATCATCTGATCCGGAGACAACCTGGGTGCCGTCGGGCGAAAAAGCAATGGATCTGACCCAGTGTGTGTGGCCCTCCAACTTGGTCTCCAACTCGCCTGTCCTCGCATTCCAAAGTTTGACTGTCCGATCATCTGATCCAGAGACAACCTGCGTGCCATTGGGCGAAAAAGCGACGGATCTCACCACGTCCGTGTGGCCCCTCCACTTGACTTCTAATTTGCCTGTCCCCATATTCCATAGCCTGACCGTCCGATCATCTGATCCGGAGACAACCCACGTGCCGTCGGGCGAAAAAGCAACAGATCTCACCCAGTGCATGTGGCCCTCCAACTTGGCTTCCAGCTCGCTTGTCCTCGCATTCCAAACCCAGACCATCCGATCAAGTGATCCAGAGACAACCCGCATGCCATCGGGCAAAAAAGCGACAGATGTTACCGAGCTCGTGTGACCTTCCAACTTGGCTTCCAACTCACTTGTCCTCACACTCCAAACCCTGACCGTCTGATCATGCGATCCGGAGGCGACCTGGGTGCCGCCAGGCGAAAAAGCAACAGATGTCACCCAGTCCATATGGCCTTCCAACTTGACCCCCAACTTGCCCGTCCTTGCATCCCAAATCATGACTGTCCCATCCTCCATTCCGGAGACAACCTGATTGCCCAAATTGGAGAATGCAATAGAATAAACCATTGAACTTCCACTAATGCAGAGCTCCGTTGGTCCCCATGAGTCAGGTAGACCATGGATGACCTTTCGTGCCCACTTTATCTGTGCACCATAAATCTGGCGTATGATTGACTTCTTGGGAATCCAGATGAATGCAGACTGGTACAATTCAAAGCAATTCCGCTCAATGCACCTGAAACCCATCTGCAGAAATTGGCGGGCATCATCAACAAGTAATTGTAGACGTCGGATATTTGCAGTTTGAATACACTGCCACAATGTCAGCAAACGAACATCACTTCCTCTGGATCAAGACTCACAGAGAGGGCTGTCCTTGCACTTAAAAGTGAATAAACTCCTGTCCCCAGTTCACCAACCACACTCAAACACTCCATCCAATGCAAAAGGTGGGTTTCCAGGAAGGTGTGCAACACATCAATAAGGGATGTCGCGGCTGGTTGGCTTGAAGCGCGGGCCTCACCGAAATGGGCAGGTGATTGGGACAACTTGAAGACATGCGTCACTGCTGCGTTGTAGGTGTCTTTACCGGCTTTCTTGGAACCAGACCAGGCCAGGATGCTTGCCCGCTCACTTACTGAGAAATCTGAGTCAGCTATCCTTCACTGGACCCCAAAGACACCACAGATTCTCACCCTCATGAATATCAGACAGACTACAGAGTGCATCGACGCACTTGGGATAATACCGGTTGTAGATATCCGCTGTCTCGACACAGAATTCGGCAGTTGATATTTCAACGTGACGTAGGAAGTCTCCAAATGACGCATGATAGAACGATAAGCTACTAGGCAACCCATTCGACAACCGGACTTCGAGGACAGAATGGAGATTGCTGACGGATGTATGGAATGTTGTTAATGAAAAGCCGAGGATCGAACAATTGAGAGGAGGCGGTCCTCCCTGAGGAAGCCGGTACTTTAGATGCAGTAATCTCTAAGTCGTTAAGTTAAGGAGCTAGGGACTTGTACCAATTGTGGTCGCAGGGCACAAGCAAGACCTTGTTGCTACCACTTCCGATGATATAAAACTTCTCCTTTAACCCTCTCACAAATCTGCCTTGCTTGACCGCGGAGATCGCCTGATGTACAAATTCAGATACAGCAACAACTCAAATTCATTAAGGAACTATAAAGTTACACCAATGCTCGCCGTCGAGCACAAGTAAGACCTTATTGCTGCCGTTTCCAATGATATAACCCTTCACTTTAAACCTTCTCACAAATCTGCCTTGCTTGACCGCGGAGATCGCCTGATGAATGACATAAAGAGGACTATGATACGACAAACGAATGATTTTGGGACGCCATTCTTTGGGTATCTGTCAAACATTATCAGTTGCCCAGTCCCGCCGTAATCGGGAGGCTACCTTGTCAAAGAACGCTCTGGCCGAAACGGCTGGTATGGTCCAACCCGGATATCGCTCAGCAGCAAGGCTCCAATTAAGGCCAGAGAGCCGTTGCAGTACATCTGGGTCTGGACGTACCAACGGCGATTTGGACAACCCGAATATATGCGCTACTGCTACTTTGTAGATGCCTTCGCTCACTTCTTTGGAACCAGGCCAGGCCAGGAAGCTTGCCTGCTCACTTACTGAGAAATCTGAGTCAGCTATCCTTCACTGGACCCCAAAGTCACCGCGGAATCTCACCCTCATGAATATCTGACGAATGACAGAGTGCATCGACACACTTGGAGTAAAACTGGTTGTAGATGTCCGCTGTCTCGATGCAGAAGTCAGCAGTCGACCTTTCAACATCACGGAGGAAGTCTCCAAATGACGCATGATAGAACGATAAATCACTAGGCAACCCATTCGACGACTGGACTTCGAGGACAGAATGGAGATTGCTGATGGAAGCATAGAATGTTGTTAATGAAAAGCCGAGGATTGAACAATTGAGGAGGAAGTTATCCGGTGTGATGTTGTTATAACGAAGCTGAACGAAGAGTAGTAATAATGTGCTGGGAAGGATATCCTTCGGAATTTGCTCCATTATGAGCAGATAAAATCGGTCCAAGTTCGACAAAGCCCTCTTGTCAGAGAACTTCGTGTTGTCAGGCTTTCCCAATGCCAGTATCGACCGTAGCCTTGCCTCAGGTCCGAGTGCACCTGGACCACCGACAATATACCTGACGGCACTGGCAGGGTAGATAAACAGGCCTCCCGATTGGTCCACGAGTTGATGGATGTCCTCTTCGGATGGCCAGACGAGCGTGGTGGGAAACTTGTACTTCGCCCGGATCATCCTGAAAGCATCACGAAGATACGCTTCAATATCTCGATCGGCATCACGGGATACTGGAAGGGTCAACTGCCAGCAAACTTCGCTGGCTCGCTCCGACTCGAATGCCGCGACGATGTGGGGCTCCGGGCGACTAAAGAACGCCCATAGGAAGGGAGTCGTTTGCTGATGAACGGAAGTGACGACGACTTCGATGATGACGCGCTGGGCGTCCTGGTCGTCGCACTCATCAAGACCATCAACGATGATCACATGATCCTTGCCAATGCCATGGCCTTTGCTGCTCAGCTGTTGGAGCGGGCCGACGAGAAGCTCCTGAAACTGCACCTCGATCGATTTCTCCAGTACAAGGGGATCGTGCAGAATTTCGGCGTCCACAACATCACGATAAGCTGCGTATTTCTTGGCCAGTTGATAGATGATTGTCGGCAGGAATTTCGTCGATTTGTTCCACTGGTTGGGTCGGGAGAAGAAGAACGTTGCACCTCGTCTATCCCCCATCTTCTCCGCACAGGTCTGTGCCACCGCGGACTTCCCTACACCCGCGGGCCCCTGCATCCACAAGATACGAGCCTGGTGCCCCTTCCAGTCGCCCAATCCCCAGCCTGTAATGTTGCGAATGTGCTCCTCGCGGGTACCTGGAAAACATCTCGGCGGGTCGCGTGCACCGGAGTCGTGCATCGCTTCCGGGAGAGAAGCCTTTCGTAGTGCGTCGATTCCGGCACCTTTTTCTGAGCGGCTCAGGCATCCGAATTTGTTTTCCTAAGATTTCACGGTAATAGATGCTCACTGTTTTCGCGTGCTTCGTTATGAACGTTGATGTTCACAGGTCCATCAACAAGCGGACCATTGGCCACAAAATTGCTGCTTTCTTGAAACAGCGGCATTTAGACTTGGGAAGGGTGAGTAAGCAGGAAAGAGGTGGTGGGCGGCAGAACAGCGACGATCTGGGCACAGGTCAGACACGAGGCACAAGCGCCTACATAGGCGCTCTCCCATTTGGCACGGACCAATCATCGTTGTTTCAACTCTTTAGCTTCTAACGACACCGAAGACGCTAAGAAAGACCTCACTGTCACTCTCCAGGCGTCCCTATATAAACATCATTTCCTCATGATCCTGATCACATTTCAGAAAGGGCTGCTGCATTCGATGTGCATGACAGAGTCCTCAAAGTGACAAAATCATAATTATCATAGCAGATGCATGCCATATCCTCGCGTCAGATCTATAGCTCCGCCTGGAAGGAACTTGGGCAGTTATTCTTTCTTAACCTTCTTCTCGGAGGACCCAGCGTCTAACTTTCGTTTGCGCTTACATGACCCCATGCCCTCCGTCTTCGCCTGGGCTGATCATTAGCACGATGGGCAGGGGATCCATGGAGTCTACCCACCGAAGGTTTCCTCATCATCTGATATATCCAGAGGCTCCTCCTTCGCTTTCGCTTATGAACTGGACTCGTTCTTGCTTTTTGTCAAGGACAACATAGCAGGTGGATATTTCGGTGGAGACCTTCGAGGTGCGATTCCTTCGACCCGAAGGTAATGCGACGTTAAGAGAACGGACTTTGCTAGAATATAATCATACACATACACCTAGCGGTCGGTAGCAAAATACAAATATCACGATATGTTCCTCTTATTCCATTTTGTAATCGTTGGCAGAGACGGCTGTAACTGCTTCCCCCCGTCTCGGGAGCGTGTAACCATAAGTTTTCATATCTCAGATGTCATCAGCAAGGTAGGTGCTCACCCAAGGTGCTCAACAACACGTTTTTGGCCTCTCATCAATCTCGTTGGCAACTTTAAAGCTTTTCAAGTAGTTTTCATCTTCATCTTTGCCAAGGCTATCGAAGCATCGGCACCTGATCTCAATATCTCCAATGCACGATGACTGCGAGGCGTGAGGGGACGGGGATCACCATTTTCTGCCGAACAAGTGTCAACGACTCGATAATACGCCTCGAAGATTGAATACGTAGTAGCCAAGTCGGTCATTGAATTAAAAAGAAATGTTGTTGAGGACTCGTTGCAAAAACTGGGTTTCCCCCTTAGACAACGCAGTAGGCGAGTGCAGCTGTCTGCAACAATTCCACCTTTCTTGACTTGAGCACTCGCCTGCTGTTCTGAGCCATATTCTGAGTCGCAGAACCTGTCTTCAACGGCAACGGTGACGCACTGTATCTCAACGTCCGCGTTGTTGCACTCCCGGCCGACCGCTCCGGATCACCAGCCGCCTAAATTTCCTCCTCCTCCTTCCCATTCCTCGACATATTCTCGGTTAAATGCGCCTCATCATTCTCCCTGTGTCCATCCACAAACCCAACCCCCGTGACCAATGGAAGTTGTCAAGAACTCGGCTTGTGAAGACTCATACGTCCGTCGATTGTACTCCACTGCATCCGCAGTGTATGGGTACCCCTTGAGCGCGTACTCCTCCATCGGCGAATCCCAGAATGGATCCTCGTTGGGGTATTTGGCAGGCACGGAGCGGACGCTGACCGAGGTGTATTCTTTCGGATTGGGGCGAAGGGGATCCTGCCCAAGTTGTACAGGCTGATGAGACCGACTGTGTCAGCGCGAAAGGGATGCCCTGCTTTCTGAGGGCTCAAGTAACGGTGATGGGGTGCTAAGAGACTAGTGTCGGAGAAATCTATTGCTGAAGAGGACGAATCTGGTCTGTGGAGGTAGTTGTCCATTTTTATCGCCCAGTGGACGACGTACAATACAACAACAATTCAAATTCATTAAGGAACTAAAAACCTATACAAATCCTCGCCATCGGGCACGAGTAAGACCTTATTGCTGCCGCTTCCAATGATATAACCCTTCACTTTAAGCCCTTCCACAAATCTGCCTTGTTTGACTCCAGAGATCGCTCGACGCGTGACATAAAGAGGACTGCGATGCAACAGGCGAATGATTTCGGGACGCCATTCCTTGGGTATCTGTCGAACATTATCAATTGTCCCGTCCTGCGATAAGTGGGAAGCTACCCTGTCAAAAAACGCCTTTGCCCAAGAGGCGGGCATGACCCAATCCTGATATCGTTCAGCAGCAAGTCTCCAATTGAGGCCAGAGAGTCGGTGCAGTACGCCTGCCTCCGGACGCACCAACGGTGACTCCGACAAGCAGAATATATGTCTCACTGCTATCATGTAGGTGCTTTTGCTCACTTGTTTGGAACCAGGCCAGGCCAGGATGCTTGCCTGTTCGTTCACTGAGAAATCCGAGTCAGCTATACTTCACTGGAGCCTAACGTCACCGCGGAATCTCACTATCATTAATATCTGACAAACGACAGAGGGCATCGACACACTTGGAATAAAACCGGTTGTAGATATCCGCTGTCTCGACACAGAATTCGGTAGTTGATCTTTCGACATCACATAGGAAGTCTGGAAATGATGCATGATAGAATGATAAGCGGCTAGGTAACCCATTCGACAACTGGACCTCGAGGACGGAATGGAGATTGCTGATGGTTGCATAGAACGTTGCTAATGAAATGCCGAGGATCGAACAATTGATGAGGAGAAGGTCGTTACGGAAGGTGTATGTATGAATTCGAGCGAAGAGCAGCAATAATGTGTTGGGAAGTATATCCTTCGGAATTTGCTCCATTATGTGCGTATAAAATCGGTCCAAGTTCGACAGAGCCCTCACATCGGAAAGCTTGCCGTCAGGCTTTCCCAACGCCAGTACCGACCGTAGCTTTGCCTCAGGTCCAAGTGCACCTGGACCGCTCGCAATATGCCTGATGGCACCGGCAGGATAGATAAATAAGCCCGACGATTGATGAATGAGTTGATGGATTTCCTCCTCGGATGGCCAGACGAACGTGGGGGGAAACTTGTACTTGGCTTGGATCATCCTGAAACCATCACGAAGATATGCTTCAATGTCTCGATCGGCGTCACGGGATACTGGAAGGGTCAATTGCCAGCAGACTTTACTAGCTCGTTCTGACTCGAATGCTGCGGTGATGTGGGGCTCTGGGCGACTGAAGAACGCCCATAGGAAGGGAGTTGTCTGCTGGTGGACCGAAGTGACGACGACTTCGATGATGACGCGCTGGGCGTCCTGGTCATCGCACTCGTCAAGACCATCAACGATGATCAAATTATCCTCGCCAATCCTATGACCTCTACTTCTCAGCTCTTGGAGGGGTCCGACGAGAAGTTCCCGGAATTGCACCTCAATCGACTTCTCCAGTACAAGAGGATCATGCAATATTTCGGCGTCAACAACATCACTAAAATTTAGGATTTCTGATCAGGGAATATCGGATAAATCGGATGCTCATAATCCACCTTCAGGCAAGTAATCTGAGATAATATTATTGGAACCCTGATAACGCCAGATATGGCTAGGCGAAAATAGCCAGATGACAAAATATATTCATCGTTGTGGTTGGACGTCACCAGTGCCTACCAGTTCAGCAAAGTCTGATAATAGGCGCCATGACCTGACTTACTGATAACCATATATAAGTATTCACCTGGCAGATGACATTTCCTCATTTGCACAAGTCATGATATACACTGATGTTTAGAATAGTCGATGTGGCTCCCTGACAAACAATGGTACTCTTGAGTCGCACTGGCATAGATAGGACGTTGATGTCATTGTTATATTAAATGGGGTGCCATTATATTTTGTGAAATTCTGATAAAGATAGGACGGGTATATCATCATTGAGCGCAGTCTAACCTTCGTGATAATTGCTGCCAGGCTTATTTCGATGACATGGCTGTATCATTGTGATGTTGAGCTAAGTGCCAGTATCATTCTCATAATACCTAAGCAAATGATGTGGGCCTACAATGCTGACATAAATAGAGCAATTATATCATTCCGAAACTAGATGATATATTGTTACATTTTCCATCACAGAGGCACCAAAAATGGCGGCTAGCATTCAGTTTTGTGCCCAGTGGCCGTGGGTATGCAAATTGGTTCACAATTGAGATAATGCTTAAACATAAAATGGTCTTTTTATATGATATATCATACTACAATAAGGTGACTAATACATTACGAGGTAGCACGACGAGCCCTCTGAGCAGCCAGCTTATGATGAGACGCCTGAGAATTTGTAGTTAAAACAACAAAATCATGAAATACTTGACTAGAAGAGGGATAATATGAGTAAATGCGTAACTGAACCATATAAGAAATGACTCACTTGTTCCACCAGTTGAGGAGCATGTGGATGCGAGCTTTCGAGGTAGAATCAGGAGTATCCTCAAAAAAATCAACAAGAAAATTATAGAAACCATGGAAGCTAAAGCCGTTGTGTGACTCAGTCCATGCCATAGCATCAGTCAGATTAAAAACCAACTAGGGCAAAAATTAGCTCTCAATAGACATAAAATTGGTGGCAGGACAGACTATAACAGCAGCATAAGCAATTGCATGACCTGTGACCTTCCCATCCATATTCAGGATGGTAGAGATGTTGGGCTTCCAGTGGTTGAGCTTCTGTTTTCGATGATGTGGGTGCTTGCCCGATGTGCCAGAGCTGAAGTGACCTTCATCAACCATGGGTGATATGAAGATTGCGTAAAACGTCTAGGATGGTGGTAGAAAAGGCTTGAGTAGATGGTAAGTGGATAACTGAATAGAGCGTACTAGAAGCAGCCATTGGCTGTGAAGAAAGTTTTCTTCCACGTTTTCAGGATCACCGCGTCCGTCAGGGTATAAGCAGCATAAGAAATAGTTTCCATTGACATTGATATCTGAAGTGCCATTTCGAATGCTGGTGCGAACCCTTCAAAGACATTAGTGTATGAGATCTCATATATATATGAACGCTAACTCAGGATCACTCCAATCAAGATCTATGGGGCACAGAAGTTCCCCACAGACATCATGCTGAAGTCCACAGTTGATATGGTTCCTTGGATCAAGGCGATCTTGAGGATTGTACTTGTCATTGATCCAGAAGGCAAGTTCCCACTTGATATGGGTGTTGTCATCAGTCCGAGCTGAATTGGTGCCCTCTTGGAGCTGCCACAGTAGCAGATATGAGTGAAGGTCATAAGCAATGTGCGTATGTTATACCTCATGAGCATAAGTGTTTAGTGCATCAAGATTGGGACTCTTGAGTAGCCCAGTAAGGCGAGGAACCAGCTTGATGAGGAGATTGAAAGCTCTGAACATACAGTCCCAGCTGCATGGCGGAAGGTTGAGTATTGAAAGATATGAAAAGGGGTAAGGGATCGACGTACTCACAAACAGTTTCATCATAGTCTTCACTGCTAGGGGACAAGGACCTTCGGCCACTTGATACACCATCTGCCTCAGCAAGAGTATGGCGATCAGCCTCCCCAATGATGGAGAGAATAGTTTCATAGCATGATACAAGTCGGCGAATGGCTCGGCCACGAGTTCTAGTCGTGCTGCAAAAAGTTAAGCTTCCATGCAAGTAAAGACAGGTAGCTTGTGAACATACTAAGGCCGTTTGGTGCAACGCTTACTAGATGCTTTGGCGACCTGTTCTTGAGAAGCTTGCAGCTGATGCTTTAGAGCAGCAATCTCCTCATCAGGAGTAGACAATGATGGGGGGGAGGTAGAGTGACTCATGGTGGTTTTCAACTTGAAACGCCATGGCTTTATGTTGGGCAAATGTGTTGAAGAACAAGTTGGTCCATATTGCCGCAGTAATGATTGACGAGGAACCATAGCACCATTTGTCGCCTGATCCCCACCTGATCCCCACCTGATATATCAGTCTTAGTACCAAGAGGTTGTTATGCAGACGTTAGAATATAATGGATGAATTTGACTAAATTTTATTCCAAGTGAATCATTTCCATTCTCCGTGCACCTCGTGCTGAATGCTTGTGGACCTGAAGCTTGGTAAGTAAATTGATGACGACAATCTGTTCAGCTACAGACAATGGGCATGAAGATTCAGTGCTAGATATATCATTCTATTCAAAACCCCTTATATTCATTCCTTGTACAGTGAATGCCAAAAAGACATAGTAACAGGAACACTTGGGACCAAAAAGCTTAAACCTCCAGCAAATCAGAGGAGTGTAGTATGGTGGAATTAAGGATCCATTTTATGGCACTAGATAAGTATACTACAAATTGCTCTGATACATTTGAAGGATTACAGTACAGGTACAGATTTGAGTCGTTGAGGCTGTTCTTCATTGCTTACTCTTATTACTTGTGCTACTGGACTACTCCTGATCAGCAGCGACACAGTGTTGACCCTCCCTAGGTTCCTCAATAGGCCTGACCCTTGTCAGTGCCAGCGCCAAGGTCCAGTGGTTCTAATTCAGCGGCCTGTAAAGAAAGTTGAGAGAAAGTAGACAACAAGGTATATCACTAACCTTACGCTTTCCCTTGTCGTGAAGCGGGCTGTTCGTTCCACTCTCCCTTTGTTCGCACTTCTTCTGTCCACAGCTAAGATGGGGGAGGGTAAGGGTGTGAGCCTGGGGAGATCTAGTTGGCGTTGCAGGCGACTGGGCCTCAGATGAAATGTAGGTGGCATCATCAACACCAGTTCTCTGAAGAGCTTGGAATACTTCTTCCTTGTCTTCAAGATCTTGAGTCACATTAGCCAAAGAATGTAATCAAAAGGCAAGTTAGACTGCACCTGTGACTGCAAACCTCCTTTTGAGTGGAACCGGTTGGTGTTCTTCTGTGACCAGGGAGTTCAAGGTCGGAGGAGGGCTTGTGCCTGAGCCCCTCTCAGTTGCAACCGAAGGGGTGGAAGGAGCAGGATGACGTGTCAGAGCTTCCATATTGTTGCTTGGGGTGGCTGGACTTGGTGAGTGAGTCAAGAGGCTGGCATGGTTAGAAGAGCTCAGCATTGGGTCTGTCACAGGTTCATTGCTGGCAGTAGTCTTGATTCGCTTCTGATTTGATCGAAAGATCAAAGGAATGTGCTTCCGAGGAGTCTCTGGAGTAGAAGCCATAGTGTCGGCACTACCAACAGGTGCAGAGCCACGGCGTGCACAGCATTTCAAGCCACGTATTGGGCAGGCTGAGGACTGGTCTGTGTTCGAGGACATGGGGTTAGAATAGCGCTGTCTCTGCTGAGAAAACTTAAATACCTGGTTAATTGATCTCTGGATCATATGCATGACATTGAAGGCCAGAAACCCTGACGAACTTGGAAGAATAGAGGGCCATAATTGGGCAGTGGCAGGGAAGCGGAGAGGTTGAGTCTGCAAATCATTGGCTGGGTGTCCTCAGGTGAGGGTTTCCTCTTTGAGAGCATAGTAATTCAGAGTTACTGAACCCATAGCAGATGGATTTAGTCAAATTTGTGTGGTCGACTATTACCTATTGTCTTCATTCCTGTCAAAATCTCTGCTGAGGCCAATAGAGGGAAGTAGGGAGGATTGGCACTCTAATCAAGTTATATGCAGGGATACATCTCCCAGAGTCCTTTGGGCCATGCTGCATCCATAAGTTGAGATCTTCATCCAGGGATGCATTGACTTACCTTAAGCAATGCATTTTGGGGTGCTTGTGATGGTTGTTGTTTGTGAGATAGAATGGCCACGGTCAAGGAACCCAGACGTAGCGGGAAACACTGCTTGAACCTGTCTCGTAGTACTTGTATTGGAAAGATTGAGTTGGCCATATGCTGGGAAGTGCTGAGCTCGGTGCTGTACACAGGTAGGGAGAAATTCTGTGGTGTAATCATATTAGATTGCTGTTGGAACATGGGAGCGGAAGTGGACGAGACGGCATTCAGTGACGATGGCATTGACCTAGTCGAGACAGTCTGGCTTGATATGGAGTCGCTTGTGGCATGGGAAAGGCCAGACGCCAAATAAGCGGGGTCGTTTGATTCCATCCGTCGTCTCTTCTGACTCTGAAAACATGGAGGATGTGCATTGTTGTTGACTGTCACGTCTCCTGCACACGTGAGTTCTGTCAAATTATCCCTGATTGGATTCAGAGTAGAGCATGGGATGGAAGGCGGGACTCATACCAGTGCTAACGGGTTGAACTCCATCTACAATCAATCAGGTACCACATCTGCCGACAAAGTGAAGGGTGATCTCACCCTTTTCACAAGACTTGAGCATATTCATACACCTCTGCAGACCCCCCATCCCCCGCCTTGAATTCAGTGTGAAACCTGTCCTTCTCCCACTCTAGACGTTCAACAGTAAGATGACGTCCACTGTAAACACATCTATCTATGTCTGCCGACACAGCAATGGCACGGCACAACCAATTAATCACAGTGTTGCATTAATCCCAATTGATACTTACCTGTAGGTGGGGCAATGGCAGATCTCTGGTATGGCCATATGGCTCGGGGACATGACAGCATGGCCTTGCCGTGTTTTTGTTTTTTGAGCCGGACTCTGGATTTTTGATCGTGTTGGTTATTTGTTCACATATTTGGCGGAGGCCAGGGGTGTTTTTGAAGCACTTACAATTATCCAACTCACTCTTGAGAGATATCCATAGTTCCACTTTCCGAATCATTGGAAGCTGCTCAGGAGCCTGGCGTTGTGTCAAGCATAAAGGATTTATCATGACCAATGCGAAAACTTGATTTGCAGTAGTCCTGAGGTACGCCATTGACTCCTCCAGGAACCCAATGATAGTGTCCACAAGGATATCCACAGGTTCATGAACATTCTCGCCTTCATTCATGTCCTTCTCAGCCTTTTTGCATACCGCCCATGAGGGAAATGTCACAGGAGTATGATTTCAGGGCAGCAATACGAATGGGCAGCAGATGAAGATTTGAAGGTGGTACAAGTCGCGAAGACACCGATGATCTGTGCACGAGCCATGTTCGTATCAAACCGGAGTTTCTCATCTGCTAGTTGGGCCACGTTTTCTGTGATTTGTTTTTCAAGTTCATTGAGTTGTTTCTAGGAATAGAGCCGAAATGAGGGAGGTTTGTTATTTCAGCATTTTAGAGCATACCTCGGCAGTTTTCTCTGCATCTGCGAAATGTGCTTCCAGTGTTGAGTTTAGATATAGCCGTGGGTATGTCTGCGCGGTGGCTTGCAATGGGTCCGATCTTCAAAACTGAGGCTCGTATAGATTGGCCTTTAGACTTGGTCGGTGCCCCAGGAGCCGTCCCTGGTCTTGCCTGATGTGGTGTTGCCTGACGTGGTGTAGTCTTGCCCGACGTGATGTAGTCCCTGCATGCAGTGTTGTGTTCGCAGTGGTTGGTGAAATTGAAGTCTTGTCGCATGATGGGTTCCGTCGTGCTGGCTTTCAGTCAGACGTATCTTCCCAGACAGATCTTTGTAAGGGATGCAATGGCCGATGGGTTCCCAGTGGTGAGATATGAGATTCGGTGGACGCCTGAGGAGGGGTTTGGCTGTTGGTATGGCATGCTTTGATTGCAGTGTATGAAGAACTGGGCCAGCTGCCAATTTGATAAATGTTATCCACATGATGGTAGATATGGCTAAGTACGTACATAGCAAGCACGTCATATTCAACTCTTCTTCAAACCTGCATCAGCTGTACCTACAGCTCATTCAACTTTTGGCCGAACAACCTCATTGGTACGTACATCTTCTTGCTCAGCTGTGCCAACTAACAAGGATCACAGACCGGAGAACTCGATGTCTCTTCAGGTCAATCTCTCGGGCAGAGATCTCCTGGATGCGTACCAAGATGTCATCAATGGCAAGAACATAGACTGGGCGATTTTCATGTATGAGAAGGGCACAAATGACCTGAAGGTGCAAGCCACTGGAAATGGTGGACTTGAGGAACTGGAAGAAGAGTTTCGGATGGGAAGTGTGTCATCACTCGCCGTATTGCTGATTACCAGATTGATACATACCAATAACGTGGTGTAGGATCCAATATGCCTTCGCTTGTGTACAAGATCCAAACATACATTTTCATCTTGTGCCCTGTTTCTCAGAATGCTGATTCTTTCTCACAGAGCCATCTGCCCAAGTTCGTCCAGATCAACTGGTGTGGTGAAGGCATTCCAGAAGCCAAGAGGGGGTTATTCCATACTCATTCTAGTGCCGTTGGATGGTTCCTTCGTGGTACTCACATCGTTATCAACACTCGAAACGAGGTACGTGGTCCCCAGACGAAGGAGTAAGGGGGGAACTAGGCCTGACAGGACCCTCCTTGCAGAGTGATATCACCCCCACGCTCATCATGTCCCGAGTTGAAGCTGCTTCTGGCACCAAGTATACAGCACAGAAAGAAGCACCCCACAAATTTGAACCAATTGCACCCATTGGAACGAACTACACCCCAGTAGGCAAGGTTGATATAAACAAATTGAAGAAGGCGCAATCTCTGAGCGTTCCAAAACCTCTGCCTCCACCTGCTTCCACTCGCCCTGCATTTTCTAGTTTGAACAAGCCCGCTATGTCTGCTGCGTCTTTGTATGGTAGACCTGCACCACTGAAAAGCACATTGAGTGGGTCTGCACCTGTGGACGCATGGCCTGAAGAAGAAAGGCCTACGCCCCCTGCACCTCCCCCTCCTCCTGCTTCTAGTCGTCCTCCTATGTTACCTACGACTATTCGACTGGCTTTCAGTGCATTGGTTTGTCTTCTGTTAAATTTTTAGGATGTATCTAATTGCTTTCGTCTACAGCATCCTGCAGCAGCCACAGTGACTCCCAGTTCCCCTAAGCCCATGGCTGCATCCAGTGTACCTACTAAGCCCACAGAGGAAGACAAGATTGAGCCTAACAAGAGCACCTACACTCCAGTCAGCTCGCCCCCGCCTAAGAAACTCAAAAACCCCTTCGCACAATTCGAACAACAGGCTGCCACTGCAACTCCGTCCCCTCGCCCTGTGGCGGACACCGGACCGAAGAAACTGACCTGGAGTGAGCGCCAGGCGTGGACAGACTTGAATTTGTGAAGCTTGCTATGGTAATTAGAATTAAATGCTGAAAATTGAACATTAAATAGGGAATCCGTTTGAGGACAAAGTTGGACAGGGGCAGCCAACAGAGAATTCGTTCGTCGCAATGTTGTTGCTTCAAATTTCTGGGATTGGTTGACTGTATCGAATATAGATTGTTTCTGAACATCATTATGCTGCCATCATTCCCAGCCCAATGTCACTTCCCAGTCAAAGTTTACATCCATGGCAGATACGTTGATCCTCTTTTCACATTGCCTGTTTGTACCTCTCTCACTTTCATGCCTTTCTAGGTTCTTGCAGTTCAGATCTCCACACAGTCTCTCCTCCCAAGCTCAGTTCATTGCTGTACAAAGGAAAGAAATTTGGGTGAACATAGGATATCAGGTCTCTGCCTTTGGATTCTTGGCGAGTGAATTGCAGAAGCTGCTTGGGAGGTTTAGGAGGTTAGGTAGGGATGTGACTGAGGAGGAGGCTGTAAGGTTATTTGGGGAGGTTTTGAGTGCAGCAACACTTCCCACCGTAAATGTAGCCCGGAGGGGAGTGCTTACAATGCATACTGCATAGGGATCAATGTAATCAATAACAACGCTTTCTCAAGATGTGTTTTCCACCTCATTTACCTCAAAGTGCAAACAAAGCACGCACTCCAGCAGCTATTAAAGGCTGCACCCGCACTTTCTTTTCCCCTCAACTTCAGTGAGCTGGCTTTGACCTACACAATGGGTCTGGCCAGTACAAGAATCACTGCCCTCTCTTCAGAATAGCCTCTTTTGTTTCTCCAGAATGTCAGAGGGGGTGGGGACTGTACTCTTGGAGGAGTACCGTGTTCGAGAGGTAGGCCTGTGTTATTATGCGGAGGTGTGAACGCACCAGCTTATTCCTTGAAGTCGCGATCTGGCCAGCAGTACGAATGCGTCTATGCAGTCCAGGCCATCAGTGCTGATGCCTTTGCTTCTCTTTTGAGGAGAGCTGCTGAAGTCGAACTCCTGCTGGAGCAGGCAGTTCGTGGCTTGGACCGCCTACCAGTACAGGGAGTCAAGTGCAAACGAAGTTCCTCATTAGCTCGGCAGCCTTCCAACTTATGTGAACTCCCTGCTGGCTCCCCGGGCTCCCCTGATTCCACCCAGCTCTCAACCTCTTCAACGTCTATGCAGCTTGCTACTGCCATGCCGCCTGCCCTTACACCTGACTACCAAGAGTCCCTTCTGCCTGGCTCCCTTATGCCCTGCTCTCAAGAGTCCCCCACGCCTAGCTCTCTTATGCCTACTTCTGATTCCCTTACCCCCAACACCCTTCCTGACGCCCTTCCTGACACTCTTCCTGATGCTCTTCCCAATGCTCTTCCTGATGCTCTTCCCGATGCTCTTCCTGACACTCTTCCCGACGCTCTTCCTGATGCTCTTCCTGATGCTCCTCCCAACTCCGTTACTCCCAACTCCCTTACACCCGACACTCTTCCCAACACTCTTCCCGAAGCTCTTCCCGATGCCCTTCCCGACGCCCTTCCTGATGCCCTTCCCGACTCTGTTACTCCCAACTCCCTTACACCCAACTCTCAAGAGTCCCTACTGCCTCTCAAGGCCAGCCCTACTGCTGCGGGTGGGAGGGCCATCCCTGCTCGTCATTTGAAGAGGACCCGGGACAGGGACTCCTCAATTAGCAAAGGTGGCTATGTTGTTGTGAAATCCCTTCGAACACAATTCACCTCTCAAAGCATTCCAATTCGTACCAACTTCCACATAGACAATTTATCAGTCACTAAATGCAGGTATCTTGCACTCCGCTCCTCCAAGAAGGGTGACTCTGGTCCTGCAATGCCAGCCCAGGAGTCCTGCAATGCCCTCACAGAAAACAGCATAGACTACTACCTTCTGCAGGGCTATGGCTATGTTCCCTGGAAAGGTAGGCTTTCTTCACTTTGCCAACTTCCAGCTCAACACCGTTGCTTATAACACACCTGAAGGAGAGTTGCCTATGCCACTACTTGATGGAGATGGCAGGGTGATCACCGTCCTTGCCGGCAGACCCAAGGGAGATGTCACCTACCTTGAAGACTGTGCTAAGCTCCATGAGTTTATGAGCTGGTATGCTGCTGAGGTAGACTTTCCCCTCTCCAATCGAAAACACTGCCAGGGAGATTATCCTACTGTTGATGCTGGAATCACCTATGCCCAGGGTGACACATACATCCATAATTTGAAGCTAGGCCCCTTACATGACATGACATGGAAGTTATTTCAGTTCCAGCCTTTCCTTAGATCCCTAGGCTTCATCAACTGTAAGCCCTTTCTTTTTGGATGTGTTTCACTTTTGCTCATTCAGAATTGCTCTCTGGCACGGAACCAGTTGCTTTCAGCTTGTGGGCACCAAACCTGTACCAGTACTACTGGCAATACATGGACAAGATTTTTTCTCATCCACACCTGAAACCGCTTTGGAGAATTAGCACCCGAAGTGTATTCACTGATGCTTCCACCAACAGCCCGCCCAAGGCTTCCACAGTTCGACACCGTGACTTCATGAACCTCCCTTTTGGTTGGTGTGCAGTTTTGGCCCTAGGGAGCTTTGACCCTACTCGCAGTGGCCATCTTGTACTCCATGACCTCAAGCTGGTTGTTGAATTTCCCTCGGCCTCTGCTATTTTATTCCCTTCAGCCACAATTGAACACAGCAACATTCCTGTTCACTCCCATAAGACAAGGGCCTCTATCACCCACTATAGCCCAGGAGGCATTTTCAGGCACATCAACAACGGGTTTAGGACTGAGGCTGTCTTTCAGAAGGAGGATCCAGACGGCTTTATGCTTGTCATGAAGCAGAAGGCAGATAGGTGGAAAAGAGGGCTGGGTTTACTGAGCACGTTAGATGAATTGAAATACAACAGAATACAGAGGGAGTTGGAGGAAGGAGAAATACTTGAGTAGTTGTGTTCTATTTTAGATGACAAATATATTTTAGCTAACTCTCCCTCTTTGAGTGCAGTTTCCAAGTGCTAAAGCAGGTTACATCAGCCTTCCTGGACCCTGGCTGTGTCTTTTCAAGTAACGGCCGTTATGCTACTGTGCTGGCCTCTAAAGTGTCCTGTCCCTCTATATCCAGTGCACTTTTTGGCTGTATTTCTGTTGCTGTTTGCTCTCGCTACAATGCCCCCCAGTCAACCTGGCAAGCACTTCTGTGTGACGAGCTGTGGGCAAAGCTTTTTTAAGTCTGTTTCTCTTACTTGACATCAAGCTACCTGCCTCCACCTTCTGCAAGCCCACAAATGGTCACAAGAGATTCGATCTAGTGGCAACCCCTCAAAAGCCTCCTCAGTTCAGGCTTCTGATCTTCTTGTATGCAGTTCTGAACAGGTAAAATCTGTTTGGTTACAAAATGCCTGACAAACTCACTGATAGCATATTTCTAGTCTCCAGAATCTTCAGCTCACAACATAATCAGCTCAGACTTGGATACTCTTAATTTCCCTCCACCTTCTATACATTTGGAAGCCCCTCCACTGGAATCCATCAATGGTACAGCCAGCTCATCCTCCCCTCCCTTTCCCGTCACATCATCAGGGAGACCTTGACGCAATTATCGCTTACCAAAATGGTTTCAAGACATCCTACCAGAGCCTCTCATTCCTGTTCCACCAGCAGCAAAAAACCCTCAGCTAGAACCTATCCCTCCATCAGGCCTAATTCATCGTGTCAAGCTTATTGTACGGGACTGCCTGCAAACCATGGCAAATCAATTTGGCCTATGGCGGGATTACCCCTGGCGTCCATCTTTTGACCCAGATCACTGCATTACCCTCAAAGATCTTTCCAATGCCCATGCTACCAATCCCCCTCCTGCCGATGCTATTCCAACTCAACCCCCTGCTACTTTTATGACTGACAAGCCCTCACACTGGCCTTTTCCCAACAAAACAATCCAGAAATTCATGGCATGGCTAAACAACGGAAACACATCAAAGTCAGAGTCAGAGGCGAATGCTCTGGTTCAAGACTGGGTTCTATCACCTGACTTTCGCGTTGAAGACATGGCCAACTTTAATGCGCATCGAGAGAACAAGAGGATGGATAGGGAACTTCAGAATTCAGGTTTCTGGGGTCACTTTCATGAAATGTCAGTTGAAATCGATGTTCCGTCAGGATCATCTGCTATTCCTCCAAGAAAGTTCTCTGTTCCTGGTCTACTCCACCAAAAACTCACGTCTGTAATCCGGGAAGCATATAACAATCCTCTTGCTCATCTCATTCACCACTCTCCCTTCAAACTCTTCCATAATATGGAGACAGTGTTATGAACCAGCCTAGTACCCCCCGCCGCAACATCATTTATCATGCCTTAGTCCACAAGCTTGGACTTCCCAATGCCTCTCGTTCCACCACTCAAGATACGGGTATGCCAGCTGAAGACTCAACCCGCTATTGCAATGAAGCTTTCGCCAATCATCACCTTCCTGGCCACGCATCCCTATTCTCTGAAGACTGGCCAATGCCTGGACCACTCTTCTACGAGACCGATTGCATGATGACGGAAATCTTACGCATCACTTGGGAGAATGCTCCCTTCACTCACATCTTTGATCCCGATGGGTTATACGTTCAGACAATCCATAATAACTTCGACTCTGCCTGGGCCCACAGTTGGAAGATGATCCCCTATGCCAGAGAACCCATCGTATTCCTTCATCCCTACATGATGTATCCGCCTGAGGTCGTCCCACATATTATCAAGTACGAAGTCACCCACGGATTCTACTTCCGAGAAGTAGAAGTCTACCATGTCGATCCTAACTCTGATGAGCCTCCGGCCATCCCTCCCCATCGTACTCAGCTTCCGCCCCTCCGCAGCATTGACTCCAATGTTCCAGGCATTGACGAGTCAAACCCAGAAGAACCCATTGGCGATCCTCCTCCATATCCACCGCCATACATCACTGGCGATGTATTGTCATCATCGTCATCATCCCCGCACTGCAGCCTCATCTTCCTCCATGAAGATTCTCCTGACTCGTTGCCTTTGACTGGCAACTTCCCCATTCCCAGTTCCGCCTTGTCTCCCGACTCTTACTCCTCTGACTCTTCCGACGGACATCTCCACCCTGATATGGACTTGTAACGTAAACAGTAAATAACTTCTCCTCTATCCTACTACAGACACTTTGCCTCATATTCCTGTATCTCGCCCGAACTCGTCTTGAACAGTTTCCTTAGTTAGTTAGTTCCTTTCTGATCTCTGTTTCTATTCTTGTCTTAGTTCTATTCTTGTCTCGCTCCGCTCCATAGTTACTCTCGGACTCATAGCATTACTTCGTCATAGTTACCAGAATTGGACCTTAGAAGTAAAGCTTAAATAGCCACTCATGTACTGGAAGCGCAAGCTTCCTATATTCTCTCAAATCTCAAGTTATTGTTTACCTTTAACTTCTGATTGACGTTAGCTCACGATCAGTGTGGTAGTAAACACTCTATTGGTCATACTCTCGACTTATAGACGTTCGACCTCCTGAGTGTACTTAACTGGACACTTGCCTCACCACCTTCTTATCGTGATCCTTCTTGCTAGATCCTAGGAGATAGCCGCCCCCTAGCAAAGCTTAGGTGACCAGTGATAAGGACCAGCCTAACAGACAGGCAATGAACGCATTTATGGCAAGATATATTCCTCAGATGTGTTTCTTGCAGAACACGAGGACGTTCAATTGCATGGAAAGCTACCTCCTGATGATCCCCATTGTAGGCATGAAAAGACTGTCGCAGCTCTCATGTTTGCTTCAGATGCAACCCATCTGGCAGACTTTGGCAATGCAAAAGCCTGGCCTATATATATGATGTTAGGGAACATCTCAAAATACGTCCGATCTCAGCAACCCTCTAGTGCTATACACCATTTGGCATATATACCCACAGTAGGCCATTGAACACACTCTAGTTTTCTAGTCAGCTCATATCCAGTTTTAGCTTCCCGACTCATTCCAAAATTTTGTTTCACTATTTCACTCTTCCTGGCACTCCCAAAAGGCTGACATCCTAGCTCATTGCCGCCATGAGCTAGTACATGCAGTCTGGCATACCTTACTTGATGATGACTTCATTCACACCTACAAGTATGGAATTGTCATCAAATGCATTGATGGCATAGAGCATTGTGTATATCCACGCATATTTACTTATTCTGCTGATTATCCAGAAAAGTGAGTTATGAATCTATATGTTCTGTACTCTCCTTGTCTTATATGATTTTCTGTAGGGCTCTATTGGCTACAATTCGTGACAAGGGCCTTTTCCCATGCCCAAGGTGTTTGGTATCCAAATCTGAACTTCCAAACCTTGGGCTCAGACGCGATGAGACCATTCGAGTGAAGAATCTCCACTCCTACTTAGCTGAAAATGTCTCTATTGCCTGGAGAGCAATCTATAACCTTGGCTTATCTATACGTAGCTCTGCTGTTGAGGCACTGCTCCATAAAATCTCAGGAGTTCCCACTGTTGTATGTAGAACATCAACTTCCTTCTTTAATTGGCCAATCACTGATAAAATGCCGTTTACTAGAATGCTTTTGCTGAGCAAATAGGGGGTCACTTTAATCCCTCAAGAATGCTTACAGTTGACCTTCTTCATGAAATTGAGCTTGGGACCTGGAAAAGCTTATTTACCCATCTCATCTGCATCCTTTACACAGCAAGTAGCAATCACAATCACCTTGTAAACCAGTTGGATGAGTGGTAAGTGACTTTTACATATATAATAGCTCTCTTTAAGGCATCTTACAATGTCAGAACAGGTATCACTCAATCTCATCTTTTGGAACTGGTAACGGGGGCATATGCCAGTTTTCTTCTAACTGTTCTGAGATGAAAAAGATGGCTGCATGAGACTTTGAGGATTTACTTCAGGTAAAGTATACTACGCCCACATTTTATTCTTAGAATAGCATGATAACTAATAAGTTTACTAGTGTACTCTTCCATGCTTTGAAGGACTACTGCCCGAACCTCATAACCGCTATCTAACAAAATTACTGTATAGATTTGCAGAGTGGCATGCTCTTGCCAAACTATGGATGCACACCAACACAACTCTTAATTTACTTGACAGTCTCACTAAGGAACTCAGTCAATTACTATGACACTTTCAGGCTCATACGAGTTCAAATTTTACAACTTTGGAGCTTCCACGGGAGAAGGCTGCTCGACAACGCCAGAAGGCTAACCAGCCCATCAACACATCATCCAACTCCTCTAGATCTTCTAGCCACCAGCGTTCAAAGGCTCTTAACCTTGCTACTGTCAAATTTCATTTCATGGGAGACTACATGGCCCACATCCGCTTATTTGGCACTACTGACTCTTACTCAACTCAACTGGTATGTCAATGCATCTCTTCAATTCTCACAGTTTGGATAGCCTGGTCTAATATACTGGGTTTTATTTAATAGGCAGAACAGTCACATCAATCAATCAAGAGCCTTTACAAGCTAACTAACAAGAAGGACTCTTTACGCCAGATCGGTACCAAACACCTTCACCAACAAGCCTTTTGTGCAATTGAAAAACAAGAGAAACAAGAAGCCAGTAAACCAGAGCATATTGTGAAACACCACATCATCTCATACTCAACAAATAACCCGATCAATCTGTATACTTTTGTTGCCAACTGCACTGATCCTGCAAAAAAGGAAAGACTCGTTTACTACTTAATGTGAAACTCTGAACTTTCAGCTAATGGTGATCTGGTACCTAACAGGAATTTATCACCAAGCTGAAGGATCATTTATTGGGCCATATTCTAGGACGGAAGTTTGATGGCGATATGCATGACGATTTCACTGATAGTGATTGCAACACAATTCAAATCAAGAACAATACTGTTTTCCGACACCAGACTATACGTATCAACTATACAACATATGACATTCGCCACAGTTATGATACACTTAACCCCCAGAACCATCCATTCTGTATGGTTATGTCACCCGAAACAGAGGCTAACCCAGCAGCTCACCCCTTCTGGTATGCCGCCATCATTGGAGTCTTCCACGCGGATGTACAGCATATGGGAATCAATGCTCAAGATCTTAGCTGGAGGACTATGGATTTCCTTTGGGTGCGGTGGCTAGGGATTGAACCTGACTATGTGTCCAATCACCACATAGCTAGGCTTCCCAAATTTGGCTTTGTTCCTGATACAGACAACTTCGCATTTGGCTTCCTTGATCCCTCACAGGTTGTTCGGGGCTGTCACCTAATACCAGCATTTGTTGAAGGCCGAACTGAGCAGTTGCTACAGTGGAAAGAGCCAACAGAGGCAAGGCCAAATGGGGAAATAGATGACTGGGTGAATTATTATATTAACATGTACGTGTGAAACGAATAACTTATCATTAAGAACTAACTCTAATACTTCAGATTTGTTGATCGCGATATGTACATGAGATATCTGGGATTGGGTATTGGCCATCTAGATGGTGCTACATCATCTCCAAGCCCCTCTAGCCCCTCCAGCAATTTCACCTCTAATGAAGAAAGCACAGAGGTAGCTGATGACATAGAAACCTCAACTTATGATGGACAGATTATAGGAGCTGAGGAGGACTCTGAGAGCGATGAAAGTGTTGCATGGGATAGTGAATCAGAGAGTTTAGAGGGTGATAGTAATAATCAAAGTGATGACGACGAAGAATATGATGCCCTATAACATCTTTGTATTATGTTGTATTTTCTGAAATTATTAAAGGCTTGGATATATATGCATTTAAGTGCCTAGTCCTCTATAAAATTGTGACTATAGCTAATATCTAGTGACATGGCGGTCACCAGCTGATACACTGGTTATCACGCTCTCATTATACTTATAGTGTATGATATTCAAACATCATCTTCTAGATATTGTGTCTTAAGTATGACCACATAAAATCATAACAAAATCAGACTGGAAAATCCTGATCTCAACCAGATATCTCATTATCTGAGGACCTCCTACGCGATCTTTCCCTTATCATTTTTATAATGATTCCTTCCATTTAAGATGGCAGGGGATATGCTCATATAATACCTTCCCCATCATGGTAACTTCATGTAATACTGCCGAATAAAATATGTGACAATATAAGGTGATATAATTGCAATATATTGCACTATAGTGCTCGTTGGACCTGTTTTTGAGCTGTCACTGCTGAAATGTCACACCAGTTTTTCAACAATTTAGTGATGAAGGTCACGATAAGCTGCATGTTTCCTGGCCAGTTGATAGATAATCGTCGGCAAGAATTTCGTGGATTTGTTCCACTGGTTGGATCGGGAGAAGAAGAATGCTGCACCCAGTCTATCCCCTATGCTCTCCGCGCAGGTCTGTGCCACCGCGGACTTCCCTACTCCAGCGGGCCCCTGCAACCACAATACCCGAGGCTGGGGTCCCTTCCAACCCTCCAATCCCCAGCCAGTGATGCTACGGATGTGCTCCTCACGGGTACCTGGAAAACATCGCGGTGGGTCGCGTGCGCCAGAGTCGTGAATTGCTTCTGGGAGAGAGGCTTTTCGTAGTGCATCGATTCCGGTACCTTTTCCTGCTCACCAGGCGTCCATATATATTTTCCTAATACTCCACAGTTATAGATACTCACTATGTTCGTGACCTTCATTATGAACGTTGATGTTCACAGATCTGTCAATAAACAGACCATTTGCCACAAAATTACTGCTTTCTTGAAACAGTGGCATTTTGATTTGGGATGGTGAGTAAGCACAGATAACGACGGGATACCCACGACTTGAGCACGAAGTGCGAGCGTCTACATAATCACTCTCCGATTTTGACATGACCAATCATCGTCAGTCGTCCAACCCTCGGCCTCATACCGCCGGAGATCGACTATCAAGCCGAATACTAACTCTCGTGGCGAAATCATCGGAGCGGACGCCCATCCGGTAGGAAAGGGTGCACATTTCATCAATCATGTGCGCTCGTTTGATTAACCGAAAAGTGGAAGTTGGAAATTTGAATACTGAATTCTGGGCACCGACAGAGGGACGGGTGAGGCTGACACTAGGCTACCTAGATAATCGGTGAGAGAACTCTTCATCACGAATATCTTCTCAAAAGACGCCGCTCAATGCAGTATATGCCCAGAATAGTACTTGATGAAGTTTGCTGTCAACAATGGGGGAGGAAGGGTGAGGATGCAAGCGGGGGATGTTCACCCAGTGTACGTTAGGAGTAATGATCACCACATGTCAACAATTTGCAGATATCCTGGGGATTGTCGTCTTTAATATAGCTATAGAGTCATGATTATTATCGAGGTGTATGAATAAGCTTAGGTATATTTCTGAACTAACGGTATCTGCGCTGGAGTCCTTCAGGTCAAGTCGATAACTTCACCCGGAAGGAACTTCGGTTTGTCTTCCTTTTTGATTTTCTTCTGGACGGATCCAGCATTCTGCTTCTGCTTTCGCTTTCGCGCCTTGACCTCTTCCAACTTGACCTTACAACGCCGTCACCAAAGTGCGCAAATAACCTTTGTGCGATCCACTCACCAAAAGGGCCTGCACTTCCTCGTCATCCTCGTCATTATCCGATATATCCAAGGGTTCCTCCTTCACCTTCGTCTCTGAGCTCCTGGAGCTTCTCTTTGGTGGCTTGTTCTTGGAGTCGCTTCCCATTGGCCCTCGGACAGACACGGACGATGGGGATTTTGGTCGAGGCGTGAAAGGGGCAATCCCCTGTGCCTGGAGATAGTCTGTGTGGTTATATGCGCGGTTGTGAGGAAAAGAGGGCAAAGCGGAGTAGCTGACACGCACAAAGGGATCGATAACGAAACACAAATGTCGCAATATGCTCCTTGAATTCCGCCTTATATGCAGCAGTCGGAGCTCTTGCTACAGCATTCCCAAGGCTTGAACCACAGTCAGTTGGAAACAAGGCATTTAGAGTATCTTCTCAGAAATGGTCGCCTACCCAACGTGTTCGGCAATGCCTTTCTTAGTCCTTTCATGGATTTTCTTTGTTATTTCGAATGTCCTAGTAGAGGTGTCTTCTTGTGTCCCAAGTATGTCAAAATACCGACACCTGATCTCTATTTCTCCAATATGCGGCATCTGAGAAGACTGGAGAAGCGCGTCGTCATCTGGAAGGTAGAGATGGTATGTCAGTGGTTGTAGCTGAATGCTTATAAAACCCATGACATGCCAACTAACTCAACCTTCGAGAATACGAACGGACGAGAAACAGTAGGAGAAACCTTGTAGGAACCGATGTTGCTCCCTCTGACGACCCGATTGACAAACGCAACATTCTGTGCACTAATACCGTCAGCTAAGACTTCGGCACTCCAGGGCCGGAGTCTACGCCCAGCATTAACAACTACCCCAAATTCCTATGTATGATTGTGCTTGTAAGACATGGGCGCATCAGTACGCAAGTGTTTGATACGCACCTTGCCGATTTGTGAAGGAACCCAGCACGTAACCTTTTTCCCTACTTGATCCCTCTCTACTAGAAACTCGGGGACATCAGCACCGTCGACTTGAATAGTAATAGTGATATCATCATATGTCGGCATGACAAAGGCGGGGAGCCGAAGACTGCGACAATCAAAGAGAGGGCAGGGTGCCACCAGAGAGGAAGAACTTCCGCCAAATTTCGTAATGCACCTTTCCAACTCAGGTTCCAACTTGAAAGGGGGTGCTTCTTGCTCAAGAAGGCTAATGACGTAAATTTCGTCACACAAAGTCACGTGTCATTTTAGCCCATGCGTTGACAGATGTGGAATAAAACCCGGTTGCAGATATCTGCTGTCCCAGCTCACAACCCAACAGTAGATCTTTCAATACATGCCATATCCTCACGTCAAGCCGACGACTTCGCCTGGAAGGAACTTCGACAATCCTTCTTCCTTGACCTTTTTATAACAAGACCCGGCGTCGAACTTCCCGCCTGTGCTTACGTGCCCTCATCTCCTTCACCTTTGCTTAAGTTGATTGCTAGAAGAGTGCTAAGGGAACTCACGAAATCTCTGTTTCGTGCGGGGACTGGATTCGTTCTTGCCTCTTGCCAGGTCAAGTGTAGGAGGCAGAGGTTTTGGTGGACTTTGAAGGTAATTCCCTGGGTCCGAGGGTAGTTTATGTGATTGCATGCGACATAAAGGATAGAAAAAAAACGGAAAGACCCGCAGATGATCACGTACATTTATCCGTCGGTGCGGAAATACAAACGTCACGTTATGCTTCATTCATTCTACCTTGCGAAAGATGATAGATCAACGACCGTACGCGATTTACGCAGTCCCCGCGACATGCCCCGGCCGCTTCAATCCAGAAAGCCCGACAAGAATGACCTACCGGTTCCGCTCGATACCCCCAAGGCGTTGGCGTCGACTGAAGAACGGTTCACGTTGTGGCAGGCTAAAACAACGTTGATGTCCATTCCCGGGTTCTTGACACGCAGAAAGATCGTTGACTTCTTGCGAAATGATCAGGGAAAGCTAGAGGAACGGATCACGTTGCTGACGTTTGAGCAACTACATGGTTTGGAGTCTATGAGGATGGTCTGTGGCAATTCCCCAGTTCAGTACAACACAGGAAACGAATAAACGAACGGAGAATGTAAGTTCGTGAAGGGTGTGTGACGTTGGGAGGGGAAACACACCTTTTTAGCCCTGGTAATATCATTCATTATTACGACGTTGTAGAAACAATATCATCCTTCAATTATCCTGCTTGCTGTTGCATATGTGTAAGGGTTTTTTTCCATTTCTAATGATTTATGTGGGAAGTCGACGGTGTTGGTTATGCTATTGGGGTGCGACGGGCCTGTCGCTGGTGCCTCGTTGGACTTCGGTTAGTCGCGATGGGTGTCGGAAGGGACCCAATTTCACGCAAAGACCCTCGGAACGGGACACAATACTGGCGGTAGTTCGAGGAATAGGGATTGTGAAGGTCGAGACGGAGGCAAATGGTGAGCACATCGATATAACGACGATAAAATCAGAAAACCATCAACGAAGGCTTTCTGGTGGATCTGTAGCAAGTGGAGGAGCGACGGGATGTTTCGACGAGATGTGAATCGGCGTCGAACACGGGATAGGTGCACGGGCAGCGAGGAAGCAAGTCATCGAAATCCTCAAGATTGGATATCGCCAGAATCACTTCAGCGTCAGCGTGGACTTTTTGAACATCGCGGCATCAGCTCAGCTGATCTCCTAGCCTGACTAACGCTCCACCCAAACGCCTTCAAGGATACTTATGTACTTCCAAACACGCGGTACATATTGGAAGCGATTGAGAAGCGAGGTTGTGAAGCCATCTCTTAGCAGAAGAAGTGCAAGGTCTAAACTCAAGGCGCGGATGGGGAATGGTGTATATGGGGAGCCGAGGGTGCCGAAGTGGTGTAGTGACGGGTGTGGTGTAGCTGCGAAGTGCAAGGGCCCAGTTGAATCGATAATCTAATAGCCTGAGAGGCTGTCCCATTTCTCGTGGACATGTTGACGTGAGAGCGTTGACACTGGGCGTCAAATGGAAGTCGTGACAGGACGCTCTAATTCCACCAGGCCAACACATGGTCGGTCCATACCCTAACCCCGGCTATTGCTACCGCTCTCACACCTAGGCCTGCTTGCTCATTGACCCTCATTGACCAGACATTCGCCAGGGCTCATCGATCATCGATTTACAATGTCCTCTTTTTTGAAACGCTTCAAAAAGAAAAAGCCAGACAGGATCTCTGCAGCCACCGCAGGCGCTTCGGCCCTTGGAGCTCCTGCTGCACCTGATGTCCTCCCAAGAGTCGAAACACCTCCCGCACCTCCGACCCCTCAGACTCTCCCAATAGTCCAAACCCCAGCCCCTCCCGCCTATAGCGAATATCAGGCTATCGTCCCGACACAGCAAGGCCAGTTAATACTCGGGAAACTGAAAATTGGGGACAAAAATATTCTTCCTGGATTAGGGGTCGTAGCAGCTGGACTCAAGGAGTGTTCGGATATCTGTCCGCCCCTAAAAACTACTGCCGCCGTATTCTTGACAGTTGGTAAAATCTTCGATGTGCGTGAGCCATGTCTATCGTATCCACCCCATTGAGCTCCGATCCGCAGGGCGTATCCACGAATCAGGACGAGCTAAAGGAACTCGAGGCAAGATCGCAAGCCATCCTATCACTTGTGAGCAGGTACAAGGAAGAAGGAGCGTTGTATGTGTTTGAAGAGAGAGTCCAAAGTTTCTCCACGTGCGTGTCGGCCTCGCCTCTCCGATTAGTATCTGACTTTTCTTTGGCTGTCTCGCAGAGCTATCGAGAGCTTGGTTGAATGCATCGGCCACTTGCAAGATCGACCATTGCCGGCCCGCATTGCCAAGATTTCGAACGATCTTGGCACAATACAAAAGATGTTGAGGAACCTTAATACTGTTTGCAATCTCTTCCAAGTAAGTATTCAACTACGGATCGTGCTCACGTATCTATCGCGCTGACCGCGCTCCACAGATTGACATACAGTTTCGCACCAATGTAAGCATACGGAATATGTTGCAGGTAAGTATTTTTGTGGTTGAGGAAGCACAATCGGCCTCATATGTTCCATCAACAGCTGCTAAATTCCCGTAAGCTACCCGTCTTGGTGAGGATGTCAACGTGCGAAGCTTACATTATCACAGGATCAATAGACAAACTTCGTCCTGAGAACGTTTCGTATAAAACTCGGCTCTCCGCCTACGGCGATCCCACAGGATGCATGCCGGGCACGCGTGTCAACGTCCTTGAAAGATTGGAAGCATGGGCTCCTGATGAGCAGGGTGCTAAGGTGTATTGGCTTACGGGGATGGCGGGCACCGGGAAGTCGACAATTGCGCAGTCGCTGTGCGAGCTACTGAACCGACAGCAGATGCTCGGAGCGAGTTTCTTTTGTTCTCGAACCTCAGATGAAACCAGTAACCCACGCCTCATCATCCCGGGTGCGGCATACGACCTTGCCAAGGGTTCGCCCACTTTCAACGTAGAGGTCGTGAAATCCCTCGAGAAGGAACCGTATTTGGTCGATTCGAATGACTTTGGGGAGCAGTTCCAAAAGCTCATCGTTGAGCCATTGCGGAATACTGTCGGCCCTGGGGTCAAACTTTACAAGATTGTCGTCATCGATGCCCTCGACGAATGTACAAACCCCCACCTTGTCTACCGCCTCATCCGGCTCATCCTCAATTTTGCGTCGAGCCTCCCCCTCAAGTTCTTCCTCGTCAGCAGAGCTGATCCTGCCATCACTGCCGCCTTCAAGTCCTCGCAGGCTTCTTATGGCACTCTCGTGCTCCACAACATCGAGGAAGACATAGTGCGGAGCGACATCCGACTGTATTTGAAAGAATCGCTGGCCGAGATCAAGGAGCGCTGGAACCCTAACAAGGAGGATAGGTGGCCTCCCGACAGTGAATTGACTCAACTCGTCAGGGGCTCTGGGAAGCTTTTCATCTATCCATCTTCAGCTGTGCGCTACATTCGAGATGGCGGGTTCAATTACAAAGGGCGCCTCACTGACCTGGTAACGCGCGCATGGAGCGCGCAACAAACTTCAACCATTGATGGGCTCTATGGACATATTCTTACCCGTGTCGGTGATGGTCGGAGAAAGAAGGAATTGTCATGGATGGAAACCCTTCTCTCGTTTGTTATATTTCTCCGGCACCCGTTGTCTATCAATGCCCTTTCCGCACTATCGGGTATATCAGATCCCCTCACCTACTTATCGCAATTTAACTCCGTCATACACATCCCCACTGAAGAGAACGCGCCCGTCTGCTTTTTTCATCCATCGTTCGTCGACTTCATTATTGATCCTAAACGCTGTCCACCAAACCGCTTCCCCCCATTCACTACACCTCTCCGTCCCGCCAGTGCCCATGCAGACCTTGCACTCAAATGCTTGGAGCTCATGAACGGGTCGCTCAGGTTTAACATGTGCGATACCCCTGAAAAGTTGACCGTTTCGCATATGGACAGAAGGAACCCGCCCGAGAATGCTAGAAAAATACCCGAGGCACTTCGATACGCATGTGTTTACTGGGCCTCCCATTTGAGCGAGGTGAGGGATTCGAGCCAGCCAGCTCTTGTTAGTGCTCTACGCACGTTCCTGAATGACCACCTCTTGCACTGGATGGAATGTCTGAGCGTGATCAACCAACTGAGGACAGGTGTTTGTTCGCTTCGCAGTGCAAGCGGTGCCCTCTCGGTAAGCCTTGATTAGGAGGAAGTCAAGTTCACGTGCTGACGCCTTGGCAGGCCATCCAAACTGCGGATGTTAAGGATTTGCGATCACTTGCTGGCGACGCTTGTCGATTCTTGCAGCTGGGGTTCGAGTGCATTGAGCAGAATTGCTTTGAGGTTTACCAGTCGGCATTCACGTGGATTCCCAAGAAATCGTTGATGCGTCAAATCTACGGTGCTCGGGCGAAGCGTATGGCAAGGGTCACATTAGGTCTACCTGACTCATGGGGACCGATGGAGCTCTGCATCAAAGAGAATTCACGGGTCAATTCTGTCGCCTTTTCGCCCGACGGCACGCGGGTCGCCTTTGGATCGTACGATGGGACAGTCAGGATTTGCAATGTGACAACGGGTGGATTGGAAGCCAAGTTGGAGGGCCACACGGATTTGGTGACATCTGTCGCATTTTCGCCCGATGGCACACGGGTTGCCGCTGGATCGCGTGATTGGACAGTCAGGATTTGGGATGTGGCGACGGGTTTGTTGGAAGCCAAGCTGGAGGGCCACACGGATTCGGTGACATCTGTTGCATTTTCGCCCGACGGCATGCGGGTTGCTTCCGGATCGCTTGATCAGACGGTCAACATTTGGAATGCGATGACGGGTTTGTTGGAAGCCAAGCTGGAGGGCCACACGGGTTCGGTGACATCTGTTGCATTTTCGCCCGACGGCATGCGGGTTGCTTCCGGATCGCTTGATCAGACGGTCAACATTT
>JAEUWP010000581.1:0-116656 GCA_018524725.1 Podaxis mareebaensis | reverse complement strand
CTCATTCAAGTACTACCATCCTATGTATTGACACATCCAACGGAATAGATGTTCTCCTTCCTTACCTTACCCGTCACGCGCAAGCACTAGATTGACGATCAAAAACGCGCCTGGTTTGCGATTGGATAATATCACTCGCCTTCGTCATCTGCGAGTTCTTGAGTTGACCTCCATCATTGTGCAGAGCTTCGAGGATCTTCGATTGCTAGGATCGCTAGCAAGCCTCGAAAATCCGCTACTCAGACCTTGGTCCCCGAGCTACGAACGATCAGACAAGCCGGCCACCCAAGATTCTTTCCTTCCATCACTGAAGCAATTAAATATCACTGGGGCATTCGATCTTATGATGGACCTCATCTTCATCATTGGATCTGAGTCTCTCGAGGCGTTTTGTTTTGATTGTACCCGCAGGATCGCCTCGAGAAGAACCTTATCCGCATGCAGGGTGTGCGAGCCCAAAAAGGGCAAAAAGGTTAAAAAGGGGTCTCGGCCTGGTCGCGACGCTGACTTCCTCTCTCATATATCCTCTCGCTGGCCCCTATCGCTGAAGGAGATCACAATTATCTCATCGTCTCCTCTGACCCGCGATCTTACACACATCACTTCCCTCCGCGTCCTTGAGAAATTTTACATGACGGGCGGACCTATCGAGGGCATCCAGCAAACATTCGATGTTTCCTCAACCCTTTGGCGTTGTATGCAGTCGCTCTATCTCCAGGCGAACTTCTCGGTCTCCTTTTCCCTCCTACAGAGCATTGCCTGCTCTGCACCCTTCCTTATCAAAGCCTCCCTCGCCCTCGATATTGACGAAAGCTTTTCGACTGACGGGATGCAGGTTATATTCCACCCCCTCGCGTCGTTGTCTATTCTTTGTCGGACCACCAACGAAGATTGGACGTCACATTGCGGAGCTTCAGGAGTCCGCTATGACGATAACTGGCCTCAGCTCATGAAGGTCGCTCGACATCTGAATGCTCTCTTCCCTAACCTTCAACACTTTGGCGCGACGGTAGATGAAATGAGATGGAACATGGTCTGGCAAATGGTGAAGTTATGTCAGGATTCTTGTGCTGACGATAAAAAGAGGAAACCAATGCAAGAACAGTTTGAAATTGTCTAATTTGTCTAATTTGTTTGTTTGTCGACACTAGCTCTGTAATTTGTTCGGGCTTTGCTCATGCGCGGATTAGGTTAAGATGTGAATGTCTGTTGCGTAAGAATGCTCCCTACCCTTACTGAGTTGATCACAGTGTAGGAGTGGTACTACAGGAGGTGCTACACGTGTGGGGCTGTTGGCGCGAAGCTTTGGGTGCGAAACACTCGACGCCAACGCTTTGAATTGCTTCGAGGCATCTCTTAGCGTCCACTCACGATGACCACTTCTACTTCCAGATGTCATTCTCAGCCAGCTACGATTTTAGTTTCAGGTATTATAAGATGTCCTCGTTGAGCTGGAGGCAATAATTACCCGCATGGTGGATCAGATGTTATAACGGCCCAAGCAATGCCTAGACGCTTCTTTTCATCCTCGCCTCACCTCCATTGCATGTTCGCAGCAGGAGCGAGAATTGGGGAACTTGATTCAGCATTTTTAGTGGATACGTTCACCTGACCGTCCGCAGCGAGTGAAATATTGTACATGTGCGATAGCTGGTCACCCTTCACACAAAACAGCAGGTTAAAAGCCAAGAACGTGTGTCCTGATTGTTGTGCTCGCCCTTCCTCGCCGCTTCGATATGGTTGAACCAACCCATGCCCATGAGGTTTCATCCCTGATTTCTCTCCTGGAAATGCTGGACAATTTCAAATACATTCGATCCTCTCCGTCCCTTACAGTACCTGGGAGCATTAGAAAGTCTGTCGCTGGACTGCCAAGGCAATTATTACGGAAGTAATGGCTTTGAAGGTCGACCATCCTTCCATTTCGGGTCGCTCCAGGAGTTAAATCTCACTGCGCCGTTTAAACTTATCGCCGACTTCTTGGCCATCTCATCTCCCTCACCACTGGTCAGCCTGACACTGATAGTCACAGACACACCACCTCCACATTCCGCGTATAACCAATGCAACACGTGGAGCTCCATGGCAACCCTCGACCTGCCGCTCGAAGCTGCCTGCGGCCCGTGTACCGGAAGGGGTTGCTACAAACCATCAGTATTATCATGGGGCACCATATCGACTACAGTCTGGAAGATATATACAACCTTCAAGCCATTCAACGGTTCCACATTCACGGGAGCTATAACCTCTCTATCCGTGCCACCCATTTGAACTACTTCAATAAAATTTCCAACCTCACTTCATTGCATTTCTGTTCGACGCTCAACGTCATGTTAACCGAACTCGCCGTTCTTGCACGTTCTGCTCCTTTGTTGGAAGACGTCGCACTCCCAATCAATGGCTGGCCTCCCAATAACATTTCCGTCGACGTCCCGCCTCATCATCCCTTGAAGATTTTGGCCGTCCTAAAGAAAACTGAAGACCCATATACAACTTTCCATACCTCCAAACACGCTATGTTTGAGAAGTCGGAAGTCGATATAAGTGATCTTTCTTCTTTCATAGACATTGCGCAGTTCCTGGATAGAGTTTTTCCTCACTTGCAGGCGCTCGTTGCAGAAGAGAATCATCAAGTATGGGATGCGATATTTCGGATCGCGAAGGTGTGTCAGGCTGCACGAGCTGGTAGTAAAAGCTAGTGCAATGAAGGGGTGGGAAGCCCGTATTCTACGATCTCACCGTCTCATCAACTAGTTTTGTAATTTAATCGAGCTTCAGGAATCAGACATGCTTTCTCGGTCTGGAATGCCTGGGGATGGTTAACGGAAATCTCCGGGACAGATTTGGACAAATTTTCAAGTTACAGTAAGCGGAGGTCAAAATGCTCACGCGGAGAACGTATCTTGCAAATGGGTTTATGCTAAGTCCGAATGAAATGGCAATTGATTGACTGTCGGAGGTACGGGGGATGTTGTCCCAAATTCGGTTTGGGCAGTATGGGGGGGGATGTCGAGGCCACGCGTGGACACAGTCGACTAGCGTGCATCTAGTGGGAACCGACTGTTGTCCAAATACCCTATTATTTACTTAGTGTCTATTAGCACTCTCGTGTTTTGGTAGCGCCAAGATCTTCGCAACCGCCGTATACTAGCCCTCCAGGCGTAGTAACTATTGTTTGAGTCATTCATTGTCCGCTTTCATAGAAATACTCGCTCGTTTCGTCTCGAAAAATCATACATTCCTTACCATCAGACACACTCCTTGCGTGAACGCATTCTAAGTCCTTATTATCTCAGCCCTCTCTATCTAATTAAACTTATTGCACCGTTATCACCAACCTCTCTGCCCCTCCAAGCTCGTCCATCTTCAACACAGCAGTGATGACCATGTTTCCAAGATGATCTATCATTAGCCAGGTCACGTCCGATGGGACCTGGCCGAACCGTTGATGTGCTCCTCGGGCCTAGTCGTTTCTTCGCTTTTTTCCCTCGTCCTCTGTCGTGGCTTCTCGAAATTTCCCCCTTTTTTTTTTCCCGTCGAACCCCGTCGAACCGGCAGTGTAGTACAATCTAGTGGCCTCTCTAAGAAAAACATGTTTCTTTGTTTCCCGGCCCCTCAATTTTGCCTGGAAACGCTCAAGTGCCCTCCTAGTCTCTTTTGACTCGGTCTCCACCATATATCGCCTGTTTCATAAGCGCCTGAAGGAGACACGCGGCACGATGATAATCTACCACCGTGATACAGACATGCAACCTGCCATTGTCTGTACTGAGGATGCCATCTCGATCGTTACTGCTTCCCCGTATCATGAACATCCTAGTTATTATTATGTCGTTGAAGAACTTGGTCCTGAGATAGATTGTCTCTTCATAGCCGTCAAGGTCTGTAGAAGTAAGATTCTAGGGAATGGACACAGAAGATTTATCTCGACCAGACCCGAAGTGATTCCTTTGATAAGCAGTGACGCTTCTCGAATGTGGCCAAACGTTATAAACGATGGGGCTCGGTCAGAACCAACCTGGCTCAATCCTGTTTTCACTGAGGGACGTCCAACCTGTATCTTGCTCTTTTCCACCTCAGTCACACCATGTCCCAGGCAACCACTCAAACCAACGCTTCTTCTGATACCACATATGTTAACTCTGTGTCCAATGTTGAATCAGCCCCATCAGTTAAGGCGGTGGTGAACGCCAAGGAAAACAATGATCGCATTGACGGAGAGAACTGGGGCACGATCTCAGCCTTATCTCCATTGCTCAAGGAGGGGTTCAAGGATGCATTGAAGACATACGAAGAGTCATATGTATGTGGATCCCTCAATGTGCTTGGAACCGATGCCAATGATATCTAAAATAGATTTTCACCGGGCCACTCAAGTCTGCCACTTGGGACCGATTCCGAGCTTGCGCTGCGAGCGTAGAAGTATTCGAAGTGAACAAAGAAACGGAGTGCGATGTAACCATGATCTCAGCCTCGACACTCATACTGTTGCAGCAGAAAGTGGGAAGTCTCGCATTTTTCCCAAATTTACGTTCCCTACGTGCATCTTCTCTCAGTCCCCTCATCCATTATGCACCACTCCTCCTATCTCCATCATTGAAAGAAGTTACTATGACGAAATGGGATGATAGCTTGGAGAAAGGAGATGCATTTAATATCTTTCTGCGACATCTTGCTGATGTGGCCTCTGGCCTTGAGGTTGTCACCCTCTGTCATCCCGATAGGCTTTTCAGCTCGAGAGCTTTCAGGGATATCCTTCAGTTCCGACATCTCCGTAAACTAAAGTTGCAAAGCTCGGTGTCTCTATCTGGAATCGACGACCTGAAGGGTTTAGCAGAAGCTCCTTATCTCGAGGAGCTCTGGCTTGCGATAGCTCTGTGGGGATGGAAGATGAAAGCCAGTAGCACGAAGGACTCGCCTCCGTCGGGAGTTGTCCTGAACATGGTCAAGCGAATGGTGTTATCTGCGCCGCTATGCGCCTTCCTCGAAGTTACCGAGGCGATAGACGCAAAAAATCTGGAGTGCATCCTTGTTGAATGCCAGAGCTCAATTGTACTAGAGGAGAAATGGCGGAGCACGCTCTGGGCCATGATGACAAAAAAATGGCCCGCGACACGCATGGCCCTGGTTTTCCAACCCTTGCAGGACAGGCTACTCAGTTGTATGTTCGGTCCCATCAGTGCATTCAAATGCCTGTTAGACGGTCACTTGGATATCAAGTCGATTTCATTGACTCCTCATCAAGCCAGTTCAATCTTCGTCGCAGATTCAGGAGCTGCCATAACGTTATCCGACCTTCGTGACCTCGCGGTATCGCTGCCAAAACTAAAATCCGTATCGGCAGCCATCGATACAAATTCTGTTCCTCCTTGCGATTTCAAGCCATTGCGACACGAACTTGAAGAATTGCGTGTCTGTGACACCAACCTGACAAAGCCCGAGTGGACTCCAGGTTGGTTTGATGTGGCTCGATACCTCCACTGTTTGTTCCCTAGCATGAGATTATTGAAGGTGAAAGGAAATTCCAGTGGGTGGGGGAAGGTGTGGCAGTTGATGAAATTTAGTCAGCAGATATCTATGGACGAAAGACGACGTGTTGGTCAGTAGAATAATCTGAGTTTTGTATATAGTTGGGTATTTGAGGCTCCGCCCGAAAACGTGGGAATGTGAAATTGAGAAGCAGTGAGTGGTTGGACGGTGACAAGGGGCGGGCGTGACCGACAGTGTAGGTCCCGAAATTCGCCAGCATCATCGTGGTGCGGCCCGTGTATCAAAATAGGTCGCTACGAACCATCAATATTACCATGGGGCCCGATAACGACCACAGTCTGGAAGGTATATCCAACCTCTAAGGCATCCAACGATTCCACATCCGCGCTCCCAATAACATTTCCGTCGATGTCCTGCCTCATCATCCCTTAAAGATTTTATCCATCCTGAAGAAAACTGAAGGCCCGGATACGGCTTTCCGCACCTCCAAACATACCATATTCTCAAGTTGCAAGCTGATATAAACGATCTTTCGTTTTCACATAGACACTGCTCAGTTTCTTGACAGGGTCTTTCCTCGCTTGCAGGTGCTCGTTGCAGAAGGAAATCATCAAGCATGGGATGCGATGTTTCGCATCGTAAAGGCGTGTCAGGCTGCACGGGCTGGTGGTAAAAACTAGTGCGATGATGAAGGAGTGGGACGCCCGTCTTCTATGATCTCGCCGTCTCGTTCACTAGCTTTACAATCCCCTCAAGCCTTAGGAATTAGACGTACTTTCTCGGTTTGGAATGCCTGAGATAATTAGTCAAGTCTCCAGGGACGGATTTGGACAAACGTCCAAGTTATAGTAAGCGGAGGCCAAGATGCTCACGCAGAGAACCTATCTTGTAAATGGATCTATGGTAATTCCAAATGAAGTGGCAATTAACTGGTTGTCGGAGGTACGGGGATGTTGTTTCAAAGCTGGTTTGGACAGTGATGACCATGTTCCCAAGATGATCCATAGGCAGGTCAAGCCCCATGGAACCTGGCCGAACCTTTGATATGCTCCTCGAGCCTAGTCGTTTCTTCACTTTTTCCCTCTTTCCTCCTTTTTCTTTATCTTTTTCCGTCGAACCCTGTAGAACCGGCACCATAGCACAATCTAGTGGTTTCTCTAATAAAAACTGTTTCTTTGTTTCCCAACTCCTCAATTTTGCTTGGAAACGCCCAAGTACCCCCCTGGTCCTATTTGACTCCGTCTCTACCCTATGCCGCCTGTTCCATAAGCGCCTGAAGGAGATACGGCACGACGATAACCCGTCGCCATGATACAGATATGCGACCTGCTGTTGTCTGTGTTCAGGTCGTTGAAGACCTGGTCTTGAAATAGATTGCGTCTTCATTGCGATTAAGTTCCGCAGAAGTAAGATTCTAGGCAATGCGTACAGAAGATTTATTTCGACCAAGTGCAAAGGGGTTCCTTCGATAATCCGTGCTGCTTCTCGAACATGGCTAAACTTTATAAACGATGGAGCTCTGTCAGAACCAACCTGGCTCGATCCTGTTTTCACTGAGGAACATCTAACCTGGACCTTGCCCTTTTCCACCTGCGCCGTACCATGTCCCAGACAACCATTCAAGCTAATGCTTCACCCGATATCACCGATGTTAACTCGGTGTCCACTGTTGAACAGGCCCCGTCAGTTAAAGTTGCAATGAGCGCCGAGGAAAATAATGATCGCATTGATGGAGAGAAGTGGGGCACGATCTCAGCCTTATCTCCATTGCTCAAGGAGGGGTTCAAGGATGCATTGAAGACATACGAAGAGTCATATGTATGTGGATCCCTCAATGCACTTGGAACTGATGCCAATGATATCTAAAATAGATTTTCACCGGGCCACTCAAGTCTGCCACTTGGGACCGATTCCGAGCTTGCGCTGCGAGCGTAGAAGTATTCGAAGTGAACAAAGAAACGGAGTGCGATGTAACCATGATCTCTGCCTCGACACTCATACTGTTGCAGCAGAAAGTGGGGAGTCTCGCATTTTTCCCAAATTTACGTTCCCTACATGCATCCTCTCTCAGTCCCCTCATCCATTATGCACCACTCCTCCTATCTCCATCACTGAAAGAAGTTACTATGACGAAATGGGATGACAGCTTGGAGAAAGGAGATGCATTTGATATCTTTCTGCGACATCTTGCTGATGTGGCCTCTGGCCTTGAGGTTGTCATCCTCGATCATCCCCATAAGCTTTTCTGCTTGAGCGCTTTCGAGGATATCCTTCAATTCCGACATCTCCGCAAACTAGAATTGCGGAGCCCAGTGTATCTATGTGGAATGGACGACCTGAAGGGTTTAGCAGAAGCTCCTTGTCTCGAGGAACTTTGGCTTTCGATACATCGGCGAAGGTGGAAGATAAAAGCCAGTAGCACGAAGGACTCGCCTCCGTCGGGAGTTGTCCTGAACATGGTCAAGCGAATGGTGTTATCTGCGCCGCTACGCGCCTTCCTCGAAGTTATCCAGGGAATAGACGCAAAAAAACTGGACTGCATCCTTGGTGCATGCCGAACCCAAACTGTAGCATCAGGGAACTACTCGAGGGGAATCTGGGCTATTATGACGAAAAGATGGCCCACGACACGCATGGCTCTGGCTGCTTTGCGGTCCTCGCAGGAGGACAGGCCGTTTAATTGTGTCAGTGTCTTCGAGCCCCTGCTAGACAATCACTTGGATATCAAGTTGATTTCTTTGGCTCCTAAACAAGCTAGCTCGATCTTTGTTGCAGATCCAGGAGCTACCATGACGTTATCCGACCTTCATGGCCTTGCAGTATCGCTGCCAAAACTCGAATACGTATCAGTCGTCGTCGACCCAAATTCTGTTCCCCCTTGCAATTTTGAGCCATTGCGACACGGACTTGAAGAGTTGTGTGTTTATGACACCGACCTGACAAAGCCTGGGTGGACTTCAGATTGGTTTGATGTGGCACGATATCTCCACCGTTTGTTCCCCGCCATGAAAATATTGAGCATGAAGGGGAGTTCGAGTGGGTGGGGAAAGGTATGGCAATTGATGGAATTTGGTCAGAAGATATCTATGGATGAACGACGACGTGCTGGTCAGTAGAATAATTTGAGTTTTGTATATAATCAGGGAATTTAAGACTCCGCCCGAAAACGTGGGAATGTGAAATTGGGAAGCAGTGGTTGGACGGTGACAAGGGGCGGGCGTGACCGACAGTGTAGGTCCCGAAATTCGCCAGCATCATCGTCGCTGCTCTGCAGCCTTTGCCTTCTACCACCACCATCCCATATCATAACAGCAAAGGCGCAGATGCTGCGCATCGTCTCTTCCGTATCTCGACCCTCCTCAACGGGAATTCTCGGGAAGGTCGCAAACACCGGTACGTGTCGTACCCGCACCCGTACCTCCTACCGTGTCTTTGACCGGGTTCGATAGGTCGTCGCTCTCTCGCGTCGTCTTCAGCACGAAATGCGGACATTACTTTGACCGTTGATGGAAAAGAGGTGACCGTTCCCCAGGGTGCGTCAGAACTTACACTTACATAGTGTGCGCATTCTGATATCATTTTTTTCAAGGTTCTGCTCTGATTCAGGCATGTGAAGCCGCAGGTGCGACAATACCAAGGTACGTTATTCGCCACCCCCTTCTACGAACGAGCTAACTGAGCTCGCGTAAAGATTCTGTTACCACGACAGGTCCGCCCTCCTCCCCTACCCAACTCGTCTCCGGCTGATGTTGAAATCAGGCTAGCAATTGCTGGAAATTGTCGTATGTGTTTGGTCGAAGTCGAGAGGTCGCCGAAACCCGTGGCATCATGGTGCGTGGCCTTTTTACTCACTTACAGCTCCCCCAACCAATGATGTTCATAGTGCTATGCCCGCAATGCCCGGCGCGAAGGTTTTTACAAACACTCCTCTCGTGCACGAAGCACGGTGAGCACGTCCGTTTTCGGTCTTTGTTGCCAAAACCCTGACCAGAATTTAGAGAGGGTGTCATGGAGTTTCTCCTTGCCAACCATCCTCTAGACTGCCCTATTTGTGACCAAGGTGGAGAGTGCGATCTTCAGGACCAGTCCATGCGCTACGGCTCTGATCGCACTCGTTTTCATGAAATCACCGGCAAGCGTGCCGTCGAAAACAAGGATCTCGGTCCTCTTGTCAAGACCTCCATGAACCGGTGCATTCAGTGTACACGTTGTGTCCGTTTCGCCAATGAAGTCGCTGGTGTTGAGGAGCTCGGTACAACCGGCCGTGGCAATGACATGCAGATCGGTACCTATGTCGAGAAGACCATGGATTCTGAACTCTCCGGAAATATTGTCGACCTTTGCCCTGTTGGTGCCCTCACGAGCAAGCCTTACGCCTACCATGCACGTCCTTGGGAGCTAAAGAGCACCGAGAGTATTGATGTTATGGACGCCGTTGGCTCCAACATTCGTGTAGACTCGCGCGGTGTCCAAGTCATGCGGATACAGCCCAAGACCAATGACGATGTTAACGAGGAATGGATTAGCGACAAGACTCGTTACGCGTACGATGGTCTCAAGTTCCAACGGCTAACAACACCCTTGGTCAAGCAGGGTGACCGATTCGTTGTTGCTACTTGGGAGGAGGCGTTGAGCGCCATTGCCGGAGGTCTCGCAACTTCTGGTGCAACGGGCAATGAGATCCAGGCCGTTGCTGGCCACCTCGCCGATACCGAGTCACTGGTTGCTCTTAAGGATCTCGTCAACCGCCTAAACTCAGACAACCTCACCCTTGATCAGCCCAATGGTCATCTACCACCTGTGCACGGCGTCGACGTCCGCTCTAACTACCTCTTCAATGCCACCATCTCTGGTGTTGAGGAAGCTGATGCCATTCTCCTTGTGGGTACCAACCCCAGACACGAAGCCGCCGTCCTCAACTCTCGCATTCGCAAGAGCTGGCTCCATACACCTCTTGAAGTCGGCTTGATTGGGGAGCGCGCTGACACCACTTATGGTTACGAATATCTCGGCGCCGATGCTAATGCACTAGAAGCTTTCGTCTCTGGCAAGGTTGCTGATAGCGTCTTCGCCCAGAAATGGAAGTCGGCGAAGAAGCCCTTGGTCATCGTCGGTAGCGCCCTTTCGGAACATCCTGACGCCGCTGGCGTCTATGGCGCCCTTGCCAAGCTCGTGGAGAAGGAGAAGGCTCGCCTCGTCACTCCTGAGTGGAATGGTTTCAGCGTTCTGCAACGAGTGGCCTCCCGTGCCGCTGCTTACGATATTGGCTTCACCCCTTCGCGTGCCGCATCGGGAACAAAACCCAAGTTTGTTTACCTCCTTAATGCTGACGAGGTTGATCCCAAGTCAATCCCCACTGACGCCTTCGTTGTTTACCAAGGACATCATGGTGACCTTGGCGCGCAACTCGCAGATGTCTGCTTACCAGGCTCTGCATACACCGAGAAGGGAACGACATGGGTGAACACTGAAGGTCGTGCCCAACTAGGTCGCGCAGCCGTCAGCCCTCCTGGTGCCGCCCGTGAGGACTGGAAGATCATTCGTGCTCTTTCGGAGGTGATTGGTACCCCGCTGGCGTATAGCGATGCGTTGGAGCTGAGGGATAGGATGTGGGAAATTTCGCCATCACTTGTGAGGTATGACGTTACCGAGAAGACATCATCCGAGATTGCACTGGCGGGCATCAAGGCAATCCGGGAGCGGACGGCGGGTGCTAAGATTGGAGGAGCTGCGTTTAAGAAGCCAATTACAAACTTCTACCAGACTGATCCTATTTCAAGAGCGTGAGTGCCCCTGTTACCTGTATTCTTCAGAGGCAGGATACTGACGCGGCTTTTCACAGTTCGGTCACCATGGCGCAATGTACGCGTGCTTTCACCAAGGGCGAAAATTACGGCTTCAGCGGGTCTAGTCAGGCGGAGCAGGCTGCATTTGCATAGAGACAAACAGTGATAGTAGCATCGCTGAAAAATTGAATCTTTTTTTTCCTTGTCTTATCACTGGCATCTCCAAGACGCTACGCTCATAATGTTCCTCCTCACAGTACATTGTTCTCGCCCTCTCCTTTGCTACGTTTTCCGTTTCTGTTTCTTTATCGCAATATGATATTCAACATGTACGTAGAGTCGATGAAAGGAAAACCTAAACCTATGAAGCGCCAAGGCCCTTCCCGGACCGGCTTTCTATGAAGACCTTGAGGCTAGCAACGGCTAAATTGCTTTCTCTTTGGATCAAAGGTTTCGGTTTCTTCGCATATTACCCGCACCCACCGCAAATCGTACTTATTTTCATGGCATCCAGATCCTTGGACAACTTAGATGTCTGGATGGAAATTCTCAAACATCTTGAGGCGTCTTTGGACGATGATGACGCGTCCGTGGTCAAGGAGAAGAGGAAAGCAGCACTTGCGGTTGCCTTGCTTTCTGCAAAGTTGGTTGATCCCGGATTGGACACCTTGTGGAAGAACATGACAACGCTCGTGCCTGTATCCTATGTCATCAATTCGTGGAATGGTGGGACAGTTCGCTATCTGGAATACCATGATGGTCAACCGCCCTCTTGGGTTAGTTTCTTTGTTCCTGTAGAGTGCTTAGCGTCTGACGCGATGAGTTTAGCATCTGCGCCAACCGATTGTGGACCAAAGCCTTCAAAGTCGCGTCGAAAGATACCTAACGCGCATTCGACGACTCCACGTGTGTGTTGTTTGGAAGGAACTCGAACTCTGGCACATCATCTCCACCCTGCTTCACTCAAAATCCGCCATTCTTCTGGATCTCAGATACTTACTACTCCGCTTTACTGCACCGCGCGGCCTGCAGTTGGGGAGTGCGATCACTCACATCCTTTCACCGCCGCTTACTTCGATCACGCTTATGGGTCCATGGACGACTTACCTCGAAACAGTCCACAACTATGTCATCCAATCGAGTCAACTACCCGGACTGATTGAAGTGGCCTATCGGTGCGCCAATCTTCGAGATATTCCCGAAGGTGTCCAACAGTTCCGGACGCTCCGGCGTCTGCTTGTTGACAACGGCCCCGAAAACCCCATAGCCTATGACGCTAGGCTATGTTCGACACTTGCTTCACTAGCAGACCTTGAAGAATTACAGATATCTATCGGTCCAGCTGGTGATCCGGACACGAGGGCGCCGCTTCTCGCTCTCCCGAACCTGCAAATCTTTCGGGTCACCATCTCCCAATCGCTGACCCTACGATGGCGCTTGCCATCCCTTCACACCCTCTTTTTCACCGTCATGGCTGGAGGCCTGAACTACAGACGCTTGTTCTTGATATCCCTTGTCCCCCATCTGCAGCATTTCCACCTCCGTTTGATGATGCAATCCCGCCTGGATTCAGAAAAGCTGTCGATTGAAGACATGGAATCCTTCCTGGCTCACACAAGTAAACTGAAAACCTTCCAGCTTGACGACGTGCCTCACCAGCTGACGCCGGAGGACCTCGCATCAGCGCTGAAGTCGTGGCGTCAGCTCCGCACTTTGTCTATCAACTGGGCTGGGGAGCTCATCTCATCCTCGGTCCTCCTTTCCATCTCCAAACACCCACAACTGCGAAGCATCACTCTTCCGTTAGACTTCACTTTCTTGACTGATCCTTTGCCGACATCTACTCGTCAGTCGCGTTGCCATTTGACGGAACTCAGATGCTGTCGGTGGACGGGAATTCCTACCAAGGGGGCGAAGAAAATAGTTGTGCTTCGGAATCTCTTGCGCTTGTTCCCAAATTTGAGCAGGATTGTCTCTGAGTATGATGGAGAGGGATTGTTGGAAGAATTGCAGGAGCTTATCGCGAGTTTTCGTGAGTTGCTTGCGAACCGTGTTTGATTGCCGTCTTTGGAGCGAAGAATGAGGCTCGAAGCTTGAAGGTGGCACAGTGATGCATATGTCTTCCTGGTTTTTTTTTCTGCTTGAAGTTCATACGCCCGGCTATGATGTCTGATCGAGATTTTCGAATTTTGTACTGATGCAATTCGTGAGGGAGTGCTGCTGCTGCAAAAACGTTTTCAACGATATATCTGGTGTGTTGGTGCATCGAGAGAGGGAGTGCTTGTGGCACTCAGAATCAAGTCCGTCTACGCCTCAATTGGCTACAGTTGTGTGATCAATTTAGTATTTCGTACGGTATTCATTGTATGAGTTCTTGGTACTCTTATATATGCGTTCTGTTTGTGCTTATCTTCGGAGGAATAACCTCACGCAGCTCCGCTTATAGCCCCTCACCGAGGTGTTCAACCGCAATTGCCCGGTTAAATGTTGTACCGTGCCCTGTCAGCGGCATACCGCTGTCACCAACACCGCTACTTTGAAAGCCGTACATGATTCCCCAAGGACATATCGTTTGACGCACACAACGCGCAGCGACTTTACCTACACTATTTGTGGGCGTAAAATGGGATTTCTAGTTAGTTTATCAACCCCCAAATAAACCGCTGTTTCGTATCGTACATAAGTAATTACTGATTTCCTCTGATCAAAGTTGAGTCAGGACACGCATCGACCCCGTACAGGCACACAGACCAAATACAGGTATGGTCCGTGCACGCCGCCCTGTCATATATAAGCCTCCACTTAATATACAGATTTCTTTACCACTCTGGCCTTTTGGCTTAGATCAAGTGTAGTATCTGTTCTTAATAGTTTAACCACTATTATGGAGGCACCGCCTCCATTATCGGTTATCTAATTTTTGTTGCCCCAGTCCCTTGTCCTCTGCTTGCACGACTTGGGCGTGATGACTTTGCCGTTGCACTATTGGCTTATGTCGTCAGGGGTCCCTTTAGAGGATCTCTTGTTTCTCTATTTGTTTGGTAGTAATTCACTGTCAGTTGACATGCTGGATTTCTCGGACAAATGGATTGAGGGAGTGCTCCTTTTACTTTCATAGGCTTGATGTAGGCAATTTTAAAATGATATGTACCCGTTAATAATGAGTCTCAGGGAATCTTCTGGCAAGATCAATTAATGTTGCTGCTATGGTGTATATGCATGTAGTTGCTCCCCTCCCGTTTCTTGCGTGCATGTATGGAGAGCATGGATCCCGCCAAAAACAGTGTTTCCAATAGAGTGCATATGCAACCTTGTTTCAGTAAGTTTTCAGTTGAAAACTGAATTGAAATTGAATTGGTTCCACATCTGGAATCACGCTGAAAATGTGTAGCATATACACCTTAGTGCCTTGTCATTTGCAGGGAATTTAATTATATCTCTTCATCTGGCAAGTAAACGGGACTGTCAGAACCCTTGTCTGTCAGGGGCGCAGTCCTGAATGGGGTCAACTGACCGGTTCGGTCCGTCAGACCTATTGAAACTTGACGCACTCGGGGCGCCAGAAGGGTTGTGGCTTGCCACGTTTTGTACAAGGAAGTTTCGAGAAGGTAAGCTACAGTCTTCTTCAATGTCTTCACTTGTATCATATCTGAAAAGAGGCAAAGCGGGAGAGCTGTGAAAAGTAGGCTTTCGCGGGTGCACAAGCAATTGAGATTGAGAATGCGAATAAAATAGATGAATAAATAGATGGTGTTTATCATAAGGGTATGCACTGTATCTGGTGGGGAGTGAACGTTTGAACGAGTACTCCACGAGGTTCTACCACCGACTGCATGTGTGACTCGGGTTGCATGACAATAGAAGCACCCCTAACAGACTTAAAAAGGACGGACTTTGGGATGATCCAACCGCAGTATAACCAACAACTAACCTTCGCTGATTGTACTACCATGCCCTCACTCGGTGCATTGGGCAACCTGGACATATGGACGGAGGTCCTTCAGTATTTCTATATATCCCTGCACCTCGACTCTGAGTCGGAGATCAAGGATAAACGAAGAGCCCTCCTCCGTATAGCTTTGCTATCGCCGTCTCTCACCACACCTGCACTGGATATTTTATGGCGAGACATGAGCTCGCTCGAGCCCATCACCCGTGTCATCGACTCAAAGGCAACATCTCCGGATGATCAGTTTTTGATATATCAAGATGATGGTCATGGGGGCTACTGGGTAAATCTTCAAATTTAATACATAACAACAGGACTGACCCAAGTGGGAAAAGACTTTGCGAAAGCCCCTTACATCCGAGGAGGACCGCGACCGCGCCTACGAGTATCTTTCGCGCATCCGTCACTTGCAGGTTGCGATCGGGGTCACCAGGGAGATGGGGTTATGGTCCACACTCAGCATGAGCTTAGGAATTAGTCCGTCAACGGCGCTGTTACCAAAACTCCAATCCCTCTCACTCAACTTCAACCAAGCAGGGAATGGTGGGGCATGGATCAATGCAGTACATCCCCTCCTCTCTGGCACCTTGACGACCATCTCATACAATGCTCCATCATCGCTCCATGCTGCCGGAATTGATACACTTCAGGCTATGTTCAGGTCACAATCACTCGGGTTAACCCATATCACTTATCGCGGTTACCCTTCCTCATCCCTTCTCCGGACCTGCTTAGCGTTCAATGATCTTGAAACACTCAAACTGAATTGTGAATTCGGTCGGTCGTCCATCCAGCGATACACCTCCGGGGTCACCATCACCGAGGTCCTTGAGAAGCTTCAGAATCTCAAGGACCTGGAGATTGACCTCAGAGTATTTCCATTTCGCAACGCGACGGACCCGCGGGATATCGTACCATCACCTCTCCTGCAGAGGCTTTCCATCACCGGTGACGCGTCTGGGATTGGGCAGTTTCTTCTTGACGGGGTCAAATCCTCTTCCGTCCAATCACTCTCCATCGCTATCTTCCAGCCTAATGGGCTAGTCTGGAAGGTGATCTGCGACCGAATCGTTTCCAATTTCCCACATCTGCACTCTCTCAGCTTGCGGAGAGCTGGATCGGCGGGAGTCCAACAGATACTGATGCAGGATTTGTCAGCCTTGATATCACGCTCGACGATGCAGTCGCTGGAACTCGATGGCATACCTCACTGTCTCACCGAAGCGAATATGAGCGGCTTATTGGACTGCTGGCCAACACTCCACACCCTTGCAATCACAAACGACTATACCATTCACTTCTCCGCTTCCCTATTGATCAGGCTTTCACAAGCGAATCATCTGCGCCGGATCAAACTCCCTCTTGATTTGACGTTCCTCCAAGACGCACTATCCGACGAGTCAGTGCCGATATCCCACAGCTTGGTTCAAGAGCTCACCATAACAAACGTCTCATCCTCTCCTCCTAGCCTGGGAGGAAAGATCGAGTTGGCGAGGAATCTCCTCATGTTGTTTCCTATGCTTGAGCGAATCGTTACCCATTCCTCAGGTTCCTCTCATCAAGCCTATTTGGGCGAGTTGGAGAAATTAATTGCGTCGTTCCGTGGTATGATAATCACGTATTTACGGAGGAAGGACTTTGAAAAGCGACAGAATCAGTTATCCCCGTCGGTAGAAAGTGTTACGACTGACTGAAATATTCGATGCCATTTACAAAGGGTAGTCACTGATAACTGTGTATTTGGTAGTATTTGTGAATGTTGGAACCCGCACGTTGTTTCCAGTTTCCGACACGTGTGCTGCATACTTGCTCAGTCAAAATCCTTACTTTTCCAATTTTTCATTCAAACACAATCTGCAAGAAGTGAGCAGAAATGCTAGGCAATCTCGATGTATGGACCGATGTTGTTCCATACCTCGGTGTCTCTGTCACCAATGACTCCCAAGAGGAGATAACCGCGAAGCGTTGTGCTCTCCTTCGTGTAGCGCTGTTATCACGGACGCTCACAAGCCTTGCGCTCGATGGTCTGTGGCAGAGCATGACTTCGCTCGAACCTGTTTGTAAAGCGATCAATTCGTGTTGCACGAGCGACGAAACCTTGACTTTTCAACAAGATAATTTCGGGGGTTATTGGGTAAGGATTTCCTGGACTGCACCCTTCTCAAGCCCGACTTTCTGATGGCAGTTTGACGCAGATTTTAAGGAAGCCTTTAACTGAGGAGCAAAGGGCGTGTGCATTGGGCTATCTTTCCCGCATTCAAGACTTCCACGTCCAACCTACGGGAGCTAGAGAATTGACACTGTGGTCCATGCTTGTCGCGAGCTTGGGTCTGAGTGTCACTACCCCTTTGCTTCCGAGATTGAGATCGTTATCTTTCGATCTCCGTACGACTAATAACATTGGGTACTGGCTCCATTCCGCTTTGCCCTTGATGTCGCCTATGCTGCGGAAAATCTCTTACACTGCCTCGTCTGCTCACGTTGGGGGTGTGGAGATTTTCCAGAATATGCTCAAATCCCAATCATTGGAGCCGACTCATATCACATATCGAGGTTATCCCTCTCCCAACCTTCTGCAACGCTGTGCTCTTTTCAACGGATTGGAGTCCTTGTCCCTGGAATTTGATTTCGAGAGGCAATCCATCCAGCGATATACCCAATCGCCCGTCACCGTAGCCGACATTCTCAATAAACTCGATCACCTCAAGGATCTGAGGATTGACCTCAGGCTATTCCCTCTTCGAGACACAGCTTCGCCTGGCGAGCGCCCGAAACTTGCTGTCTCTCCCGTCCTACGCAATCTTTGTATCACAGGCAACCCCAGTGACTTACAGGAGTTCCTGGACGCTATCATGTCCCCTTCCGTAGTTTCACTTTCCATAATCATTGCCCAAGCGGCTGGACTGGTCTGGAAAACACTCTGCGATCGAACTGCTTCCAGTTTCCTCCAAATGCAGTGCTTGTCTCTCGAAGCCGTATCACACTTCCGGGATCCCCCACTGCTGATGCAAGATCTTTCACCCATCGTTTCCCGAACTACTATGAAGTCCTTCCGCCTTCGTGCGATACCCCACTGCCTCGCAGACACGGGTATTACTGGTCTCGTAAATTCTTGGCCAGAACTGCGTACCCTCGCGATTCTCGACGATTACGGTGTATTTTTCAGTGCGATGGTTCTGGTCGAGCTATCCCAGTTATCTTATCTCCGAGAACTCATGCTTCCTCTTAATCTGACGGATCTACAGGCGCCGTTGCCGATGAAAACGCCAATCACTGACTGTCCTCTGACGGAACTATCAGTGACGAGGTATTCCAGTGCGCCGTCCGATTGGGATGGGAAAATTGATCTTGCGAAGAATATCTTGATGCTGTTCCCTATGTTGAATCACCTTTCTGGGACGGAGCCTACTCAGCAAACCTACATAAGCGAGTTGCGCAAACTTCTGCACGCATTTCACAGTACAGTCGCAATCCAGGCTCATCGGCGAGCGATGCGTGACCGTAGGGATAAGCGGGAGAAATGGGCGCCAATTGTGGGTGTTAAGAAGGACAATACTTAGCAAAATTATGGCAAGTTCAATTTGGCAGATATCCTACTTGGGTCCATATTACATTACTTTGTAAACTTGAACGCATCAAAGACAGCGGAGAAACTTCTTCGAATTACCGCTATGAGACCTTTGTGTGATCGCACCCGTATTAAGTATGTGAAGAGATACACTAATACTGTCTGTTCCCAAGCTGGATATCAAAGCCGCCTCGTAAGGGTGAGAAAGATAACTCACGTTGAAGGCAATATATCCCCAGAAAATCGCAAAGTCTCGCCAGTGGTGCTCGTAGTATATGTTGAACGTAGGGCCCATCCATTGATCCGTTGTTCGTGCTGAGCAGAACTGACAGCCACTCGTAGCATCTGGGTTCGTGACGTATCCACCAGCGCGTGAAATGTATTCTTGGAGGAATGTTCCACATGATTGACCCGAAGGGGGGTCAAGGGTAACAAGTTCTGTGGATGAGCAGTTGATCTCCATTCTGCCAATAGCTGGATAGGGTGTCGGTTAGATGAAGTTTATTTAACAGCTCTTACAACGTACCTTGTCCCAAGATAGCTTCAATGAGGTACGTGTACGGAGATAGATGATACATCCATCGCCACCACCCAAGTTGACGATAAGGCTGTAGCACACCGTTACTACGGGGATGCATTAGCATACCTCGTGAGCATGACGCGAGAAGTCGACGCACAATGTCAGAACAAACGTGAACAAGAACGAATACAAGAGCCCAGCAATTTCAGCCGTCGGACATGCAGAGGCGACCGTCAACGCGATCGTTGTCCAATACAGTGGAAACTGGACGCCGTAGGTGAAGTACGTGAATCCACCTCTGGAGCTCGCGAATCCAACCGTCCAGTACCAAGAGACAAAGAAGAGCGAGGATCCCAGCATATTCCACGGGATCTCACAAAAAAGCTGGGCAGTCGTCAATGCTGACCAGTCGTACATTCGACTTGGCCGTTCGCGGATTTCGTAGATGTTCCGCATCTGGAGAGCAACTTAGCAGAGGGAAAGGTAAAGTGGAGGAATAGAGGGTTGCATACATTGATGTAAGGTACGTGGACTTGACCTCCAAGTGGAGCGCTCTGCGACGCCATCAACCACTGACAGTAAATAAGGTTAAACCATTCGAAACTCACCAGAACAGTCCCCATGAATATCGCCTAAACAAATCAGTGCGGAGCTCGTGGCAAAAGATTCAATAACGCTCACGAAGAGTTTATCCTGGTTAGCCTGTATCGTGTCGCCCGACTTGAAAAAAGTGAACCCAATAAATAACCCTCCAAAGATGTTGAGCGTGAGCTTGGATATCAGATAAGTCGGGTTGCGCCAGTAACTGGCATACTGCCGCTGAAGCAACAATCTTGTCTGAAACGTCCATGGAGTCGCGTACGTTCCATGAAGAGTTTGCGCGACGGGAGGTTCTTTCCTCCCCTCAGCGTGTATATGTTCGAGGTCCTCTTCGAGTTGTCGACGCTCTTTAGAGTTGAGCCATACCTCGTACCAATCTCGGTCTGCTACAGCTGTTGCACCCGCACCGACAACTTCAAGCATATATTCAGCACTGGAGCCATTGTTAGCCCTGGGAGCTGCAAGTGCCACAGAAGAACGTACGGGTTTTCGCCGGGACTGCAAGGACGTCCGCCTCCAGCCACGAAGTAGTTAATCACTGAAGACGCATCCTTTCCTATATCGCCAAAATATACCGTCTGACCGCCTTTGCGCAAGAGCAATAACCTGTCGAAAACCTACCAAATCGTGGTTCACCTGCATAACCCTGATAAAACAAAATCACACTCACCCCGAACAGTTCTGCGGAAGGCTTTGATAGACTCATCAGTCACCACTGTTATTGCCCGGAAGGAATTTATGTACCTGATGAATTCTGGGTGATAGCGTAAGTTCACTACCATAGGAATGTTTAAAAAAGACCTACGTGCATAGTATGGCCTGACCGTTATCCGCCAGCTCTCTCAGGAACGACACAATTCCCCATGCACTCTGCGAGTCCAAACCAGACGTCGGTTCATCCAGGAACAACAAAAGTTTCGGCTTTACATGAACCATCAACTTTCGTTACATACAAGTAAGTATAACCACTCGGGGACGTACCTTAGCAGCGAGCTCAACACCAATGGTTGTCCTCTTCCTCTCCTCGACACCCAACGTGCCCACGATGGCGTCAGCAACCGCCCCAAGTCCACACATCTCAAGAACTTTATCTGCACTATAACCACCTATCACCACCAATTCTCATATATCTAGACCAATACTCACTAAGCATCTTTCTCTTCCACAGGTACGCTCGAGGGTTGTCTAAGCCTTGCCGAGAACCTCAATGCTTCCCTCACACTACTTGTCGGCTCATGTGTATCCATCTGTTGACAATATCCGGTCTGCGCCTGGAAATCCGATGGGAGGGGTTGCCCATTAAAGAACCTGTCGCCCGTGACGACGCCCGTATCTACACGTTCTGCTAGAACGTTCAAAAGTGTCGTCTACACTTCATAAGCGTTCCCCTTCTCGGTTTGGGTTGGAGTAGCACACACACCTTGCCAGCACCAGACTCACCCATCAACGCCGTCAGCTTCCCCGGACTCACAAATCCAGACACATCGTCCAGTAACTTTTGCTTCTTTCCCCCACTCATAGGGATGACATAGTCAATATGCTGCCAAGAAAATGTATTCACCATCTTTGGTTGCTCCCTCAACACCTCTTTCCTCTTTTCTTGTCCCTCTCCGCCACCGCCGTTTTCGTCCGTGATTGTGGCTTCCTGAGAGACGGCTTTCTTTTCTTCGTCAGAGCCAACGGCCTTGGCTGCTTCCTTAATTACTGCAGCTTTGGACCCACGCCTGAATTGGACGGCGGCGTTCGAGCGCGAGCCGCGGGTGTTAAACTCTGTAAATAGGAGCAAGCATAGGATGAAGAACACGCCAAACGCGCATAGAATTGCGTAGTTCTGACATTTCATTGTTGTCAACAACACGAAGGAGGTTAAAGAAGGAAGGGCTTACCCGCCACAACTTCCCAAAGTAATAACCAAATGACAACTCGATGTATCGTTGCCCATTGACATATAATTGACCGGGTTCTGAACCAACGACGGGGCACACTTGATTTACAATTGACACGTCTTCGTATCCCGGACCTGAAGGCACGAGGGACGAACATGGTCCATTAAGGGTGTGAAACTCATTTGCCATGAGGGAGCTAAACGCGTAAAATATAGGCTACGATCGCCACATCAGAGCCCATAGCTCGGGAGTAAGGACGGAAGAGGACTCACGTTGATGTACGAAATCCACCTCAACGCGCCAATCATCTGTGGCCTTGGGATCTGATAACCCGTGTACAATGATAACGCAAGCACCATGATTCCAGCAACTGCTTGCGCGGGTGCTTCTTCCGGGAACGCGGCTGCCAAAGCACGAAAAAATGCTTTCATGGATATCGCTACCGTCACGATAAACACATAAAATGTACTGTCACCATTGACAGCATCAGTCTTATCAGAACTCGTTGGGGAGCCTAGAAGGTTTGAACGTACAAGAATTGCCAAGCGCTAGTCTGAAGTCCAACGATGAAATATATCAGAATCACAAATAATGTAATCGTGATGAGTGTGAAAGGGACATCGACGAGTGTCATGGCCAGAGCTTCAATCATGGGGTGATACATTGCCGCTTGGTTATGCCGGAGAACGATAGGCCGCTGAGCGAAGAGGGAAGGAATTTCGGACATGTTGAAGAGGGTCGGTGCAAATACGGAGCTGTGCAAGGATGTTATCAATGAGAAGCTTGAATACAAAGGGATGAGAGGAACCTACAAGAAAAGAACACCTCCGCGAGAGAAGAATGCTGATGTTGCATCAGTAATGCGTGCGAAGACCGTCCCTATGATGACGGCCTGAAGGACGAAGACTCTGCGGGCAACTCATTAGCAAACTTAGTTGCAAAGCCCGTGGAAAACGTACACAGTAGACAAGACCTGCGCCGTATAGTTCCCCTTCAAGATTTGCATCCTGCGCACCATCACGATTCTCACTTGCATCGGAATTGAGATGATATACGGGCTCTAACCAAACCCTGCATATCAGCATAATACTCCCTCCCAGAATTCATAAATCAAGAGAACACAGACACACCCGGCGCCTCGTATGCTTCGAATGTTCCGCGCTCGAGCTCTCCTTATAGCTCCTCTTCAGTTCTTGCTTCCCCACAGCCTGCTGCTTATACTCCTCCATATCCCGCAAATTTTGCTGCCTAATTTGGCTCCTCTTATAGTACTCAGCAAACTCGACCGCGGTTCTCGGCACCCCTCTCTCTCCTTGCCCGTCCTTCGCCATCTCCTCAGGACTCCTCTCAGTCCGTCCGTCAGGATCAGTGACGCTCACTAAAAAGTCCGGTGTTGTTTGGCGATTGGCAGGTTGATATCCCATGTCTATGAAATACTGTCGTGCAGCAGAGGCAGGCCCGAAGTATACCATGCGACCTTCGTATATGAGGCAGACTTTGTCAAAGATCTCGTAGAGAGATTCACCAGCTTGATAGATGGAAACGATGGTGGATACACGGACAAGATCCGTCGCAATACGGAGGGCGCGTGCGTATTCGAGGGCTGTAGAAGCGTCGAGGCCTCTAGTTGAGCTGTCACACACATATATGTAAGAGCAAAAATAAGAGTTGAAGAAAAGGAAACGTACTTGTCCCATGAGGTTATTAGACTCCTTGTGGCAAGCGTTTCACTTATACTAACCCTCTTCTTCTCACCCCCACTCACACCCCGAATGGCCGCATCACCCACAAGCGTATTCCTACAATGCGTCAGCCCAAATACCGTCGTAAAAATGTCCGTTATTCGTCTAGTGTATTCTTTGCGACTCTGATCCTCGATCCGGGACGCGGGTGTGCGGGTCTTCGCGGCGAAGTGGATGGTTTCATCGACAGTGAGCGTAGGAAAGAGGATATCATCCTCGGGGCAGTACTGAACGTCGCCACGGTAGTGGCATTTGACTTGTGAGGGTGTGAGGGAGTCGTAGTAGACATTGCCGGAGATGGAGTGGTATTCATTACGGTGGTTGGCAAGGATTTTAAGGAGGGTCGTACACCCTGAACCCGGACGCCCAAGAACGACTGAGGTGAAGATTTAAGTTGGGCCCTTTAGTATGGGGTGCCTTGTAGGCTGAAGCCAAACACGTACGGAGCATTTCACCAGGGCGAACGACCCCTTCGAAGTCGGTGAGTATGTCGCGGAGTGGCGGGTGTCTCATAGTTTGGATTTTACGGATGAGATTCATAGGGTTAAAAAGCGAGCCCAAGGTCTGTTGATAACTCGCCGAAGCACCAATGCCTACGACCTTAAGACCTTCAAATAAAACACCAAGTTGCCGAGTTTTAATACCGGCTTCTTCCCGTCTTCCAAAGATACATTAGCAAACAAACGCCGAGAAATAATACAATACCCACTTCTGCAACCATATCCGGACAGTTTTCTCGAAATCAAACTGCTCTCCCGGGCTCAGCGTTTCTTCAGAATCTTCAAGTGAAGACGACGGAATCCGCGACTGTTCAATGTTCGATACACGACTCAACGCCCTGGATAGCTGGCGGACACCCCTGGGATCGAAGTAGTCGACGGATACATGGGAACGCGTCCTGCGCAGCGCAAGTTGAGGCTCTTCCTGCCGTGTTCCATCATCATCGTGAGTACGTAGTCGACGAAGCTCCAGGACAGGAGACAAGTGAACATGATGAGGGTGACGCATGGTAGGAGTAGATTCCTGATGGTGCTCCTGCGAGTCGGATCCGGAAGGCCCTGAAACTTGGTGTTCATCGCCATGAGATATCCCATTGTCTACAGACATGGTATTGATGGCGTCCTAAACAGCAGCAGCCAGATGCCCTTAAGAACTCTAGTGTCCTGAACCAAGTTGGGGATGGGTGAGTTGTGTCGCCGACATTTCATTTTTATTCATACCATCGACTCCGAGTCCACATTTAAGACATTTCGTCATCCGAATCGCTTTGCATTCCACCTCGACTGCTGGTCCTTGTAATAGTTTTCTCGTTATTTCAGAGTTTTGGAGCAGCGGGGAAACGGCTGGAGAAAAACTGGATACGTTGTAGCGAGCCTCCTTGCACTAAAGTTATCTGTAGGGACGTTGAAGTTGGCAATATGACGTTCAGTTCCAACTTGGTTTCCAACCTAGTGATGCCGCTGCTTTCCGAGCTTGACGCCGACGCCGCTCCGGATCAATTCTTAACGTCGTCCCGGCTTGTTTGCTAATTTCGCTGACCTACGCAACCAGACTGGGACTCATGCGTAAGCTTCACAATGACTATTCACTCCATATGTGAATAGTGAGAAGAGAGACTTGGCCTGATTATCACGCTTGCGATTCCAATCCATAGTCACCGCTGACAACGGATAGGGTACGAGTAAAGGGTATATGACAAACACTTAAGAACATAAGCGAGATTTACACTCAGGCAGCGTCTATCAATGTTCCGAGATATTAGGCTCGCTCTATTTCGAAGCTTCACAGCGCGAATCGGCAATACTGTCCTGTCAGTCCTGATACTATGTCCATCAATAAGTCCAACGAGGAAATCTTGTCCGTAGCAAACATCCTGGGATCTAAGTTTGTAGCGGCAGTATGCATTGCTTAGGCATTGCAAGTCCAAGTGTCCTGAGAGCTCGCCTGTTAGTATGCCGGATAGTCACTGAACAGAAAGCAAGGCCTACATCACGAGTGCCCGGAGTCCCGACACTAACGTACGGCTGAGCGCCAAGGCACTCAGCGACCGTAACGAGTTGATACCCGGCTGCTTGGAGTTTGGAAATGACAAACGGGAGAACCTCCGTACTAAAAGGCTCGGCGGTAAATAGGGCGTTCGGAACAAGATAACGTCAGTACATACGCGGTGGTTTCTATCAAAAGACGAGCATGATTATGAGTCATAGATCTGAATATTGGAAAATGTACCTAGAGTCTCATGTTCGAGTGAGAGGATTGTACTAGGATGCTGGCTAATTAGTTGAGTATAGTGATCTTGCTGCGTCCCAGCAGAAGCACCAAGTGAGTCTCCAGAACTGATCAATTCCTTGGTGAATGGAGCACGGGACCCATCAGGAAACATACGCACTCGAAGTCCCAGATGACGACAGCCTCGCCGAGTGATCCTGCTACAGCGAGTACATCATCGCTATACTCGCCGTATGCTATAAATAGTTAAAATAATTTGAGTGAAGGCATATATTCAGTGACTTACGTGGTCTCATGAATGCAGGCGCAGCTCCGGTAATTTTGGTCAGCGCCTCTGGAACCCGACTAGTCAAGCCACCTTGGGACTCGAACAAATCGCAACGCTTACCATGAACACTACTCAATTCAAATTTGACTATGTTAGGATAAGGCAGGGATAAAATAAGTCTAAGTGGCCAAACCACGGTAGTGGAGAGGACTTACGCTGGTCGGCCGAGAGTTGAGGCAAGTGAGCGTGACTCCAGGTATGAGAGGCGACTTGATGCCCGTTTGCATACACGTTCTGAACCCTTTCGACGTTCTCTTGATCGTAAATACAGCCGTCTATAGCGTGGCTGAGGCAAGAATACATGTAAAATATGGGAGTACAACGTACAGTTGTTCCCATCTAACAACCAGGTTGAATATCATCAAATTGCAGGACTAAATGTTACTTGAACGTACTGAAGAAGAATGTTCCCTTTGCGCCGCTGCTGTTCAATGTTTGAATTATTGACGCCCTACAGGAGTGAAAGAGACCTGTTAGCCAAAATACGACAACAGAACGAATCGAAACGCACGAAGAAACGTATGGACCGTCATCCTGCGTTCAACCATCAAAACCAGTCAAAGGTTCAGAGGAAGATCACCACTCACGAAAGTCAAAGCTGCAGTATTCGGTACAGAACAAGAGGTGATAACCCCACCAGCTTGACGTCTATGCGGGGCAGCACTACTGAGGGCACCAAGAATAAGAATGGCAGCGAGCGACTTGAAATTCATCGTCGTGGTTGGTCGTAAGAAACGTTATCCGAGTTGAGTGGAGAAGGAAAGAGATTCAACGTCGGTGAATAGCGCTTTCAGGACAAAGAAAGCCTTTTATGAATTCTTCGTGAGGCTCCTGAGGCTGCCGATGAATGGGAGGGATCAGGAGCATATCTTCTGGTCCCTCGTTTCCTGATGTTGGGATCATTCCATTTAACTTCCTGGAGAATGCCTCAAGGTATTTTTGTCATAGGCCGTCCATCCTCCGTAAAACAGCATACATAGAAGGCAGCGTCGTTGCGAACCTCTAGGTAGCTCAGAACATTTCTTAGCCAGGAGAACGACCATTTGGAAAAACTTTGTCACGAGCTTGCACGATAAAATTGCGTCAAAATGGATCAGGAGAAGAAAGTGCTTGAGATTGTTGAAGTAAAGGAGGTTTCGGGTACCAACTCTAGCTGGCAGGCGAGCCCGAGTGTAGTTGGTGACATAGGTTGCATTTGCAAGGTTTGTGTGTTGCGGCGGGTTAGGGAGGCCGACCGCACAAAGCGATCTGCTTGCGTCTCGTTTGTTAGGCTTGGCACGACTTAGGAGGACCCCTCGAAGTCACGACCTGTACGAGAGGCGGGGCGCATTTAGTGCCGAGTTTATTCGCTTCATGTGCTGATGCTGTCATCGTTCGAGCACCACCGTGCGTCTTTGGACAGGAGCCAAGCCACCGCAATCAGAGTGTCACTAGCGCCGATAGGCGCCAATGGAGTCAGGAGAGCCGTATATTCTCACGATAGAAATCTCTCCTAGCCCATTCCAAGTTATGTCTGATATCCAGGATCTATCTGAGAAGAATAAGTTTGCGTGACGATTTCAAGCGCCCCTGAGGTGCATGGGCTATGAATATGTTCCGAGAGTCAGTCGCGAGCCAATAGCAGTTACACAGCTCATCAACAACCCCATAGAAGTCCGGGGTGAGGGAGGCGGGGGCAAAGCTGTGAAGTTGGAGTCGAAGGGGGGCAAGAGATCTTCGCATTACAACCGGACTCCGGTGTCTGCCATCCTCGCTCAACTTAGGATGCTTTCTTAGGTCTGCCTCATTATAGAATATGGGCGCCATTAGACCTTTCGCTCTATCTTCTTTCAGCTTTAAACCCACCAATTGCTGCGGCACCAAACATCGAGCCATCACCGATTTGCTTAAAGTGAACACGCTCGTCCAGCAAGAATCACAAGGAAAACCACAGCCTCAAAACAACCTTCATTCAAATCCCAATTACGCGAGAACCCAAATTACGAACGAATAACGCACCACAAAACATAACTTACCCCTAAACTCCTAATATTTTCCTTCCTTCATCCCCGCACAACGCCCACTGTAACCTCGACTCCACCCTTCGCGTTCTTCGCAGCCTCACCATTCACAAACCCATTCACGCCACCGAACTTTCCATTAATCCCGGCACCAAGGGCCCGTACAACTCGTTCCCAGGTCCATTGCGTCAATCTCAGTATCTCATCGTCTCCCAGATCTTCCCTAACATGTAGCTCTAGTGTCACGATGAGGGTTTCGCCTGCTTGTTCTTTCCCCCCATGTACGGACGAGGGCGTGAGTTGCCAAATGTGTGGCGCGGGGAGATGTAGCACATTAGGATGGCGCTCGACCTGCGTGGGATTGGTAATTGTTAGCGCTGACAGGCAGTGGAGTGAGGGGGGAATAGCATACATCCCGCATGACACGTAAGAATGCTTCCATTTTCCCGCTTGATAGCCCTCTTCTCGGCGCGGTTTGCAAGAGGACTGTGCCAAGCACGACACACGCGCAGTATGAGACTTTGAAAGTTACAACTGCAATGATTGACGCCAAGACTAGATCAGCAGGACGATGCTGAGTTCTAACATTCATCAGGATATGATAACGTTAGTCAATACGAATGGAACGAGTCACAAGATTCTAGAAGCTTACGGCGGCAAGAAAACAGCGATCCCGAGCATGGCGATACAAAACACGAGCGGACTCGTGATGTATGGATTTGAGAGGATGTTAGCGAGTGGGGTATTAGGTGAGGAAGGGATATTGTTCATGTACGTGTTGAGGGTGCGTGAGGATTGTGTTAGGGAGCGGATGAATGTGAGGGGGGCGGGTATCCGGTTTCCAGTTACTGTAGGTATAGTCAATACGTGACACAATGGGGCAAGAGTAGACGTACCATCTACCAGCTTTGCGTGGTTGTTGTATAAAAGAGCGGTTGCAATGGTTGAGCAAAAAGTAAAGAGCGTCATCAGTGGGGGAAATTCAATGCTAGAGGTAACTCTATCAGATAGCAATTCCTCCGAGTCATGGTGTTACTCACCCGATCCAGTCGTCATCCTCGCCGGGATGGTGGTGGTGTCCCTCTCCAGCGGCAAGGAGAATGTGCTCAATTGTCTCTTTGCAAACGTACACTGCCGAGAACAACAGATACACAGCTTGCGCAAACATGAAGACGGTGAGGACACGTTTATTCCTAAGGGAGCCATGAGATCAGGCTAATTGATGTAGGAAGGCCAATGACGCACCCATAGGGTCTTTTTAACGCCTCCCTCTCCCTCTCTCTTGCATTGACTAACTCATCCTTCTTCGAATTCAACCACCCAGGCAACACCTTCCCAACACCAACACCAAAGGCATCAAACACAATCCAGTACCCGATCCCTGTACAACTCAACGACCCAATCCGCTGTCCACAAACCCACAACCACGCCCCCACGAGGAATTGCCCCAAGGCACCCATCGTAGGTCCTATTGGCACGCCTTCGACCCCATCATCATCCTCCTGAAGTGATTGCGAAATTTGTGGGGTTGTTGGCAATGCTGGAGAAGGTGTCCACGGGGAAACAGGTATCGGCGTTGGCTGGGTATGTAATTCCTCCGTGGGCGTAGGCGAAATTGATTGTGTGCCATTGGGCTGGACACCGTCAGCCCCTGGTTCGAGGAATGAAAAGAAACTGTGTGACATGGAGTGTTTATGATGATGGCCCCTCCTAGATTTCGTCGTTGAAATGGAACTGGAATTAGAACCGGAGAGCCCGCCCATCATAAGAGGGGTGGGAGTAGAAGATGCCGGTGGCCTGCCACCGAAAGTGAATCCGACGCCCAGAGGGGTAGGGGGTGCATGTCCGTTAGACATAGACTGCGACCGAGGAAATTGGACACTTGAGCCAGCGCTAGGGATGGTACTAACAGGCGCTTCAATGTCGTTTTTCAATTCAAGCTCTTGCGATCCATCCTCAGTGATTGTGGAAGTAGGAAGGGAACCAGGACGGGGGAAGAAGATGGACAGGTTGCGCGAGTGTAGACGGGTGTGTCTACGGCTTTGTTTTGGAGATGTGGGTGGAGGATCGTTGGGCGTAAGTGAGGCTGAAGCGTCTGGGGGGAGTGATTTAGAAGCAGCGAGTTGCGGAGGAAAGGGTAACGTGCTGGTAGCAGAGGAAGATGAAGGTGGTATGTCCGGGCTCAACGGAAAGGAAGATGCCAGAGGGGACGGCTGGGGCGGCGCAAATGGCCCAGAAACCGATCGAGTTCGACTATGACTGTGCCCGAATGTCGTTTTAAAGGCTGATGCGGACATGGGTGCGTTCAATCCATTGGTAGCATTCGCTGGCCGTCCATTGGGAATACCGTTGAATGTGGTTCGGTATGGACCAGCAGAGGCAGGGACGGGAGCTAACCCAGGACCGAGCGAGGGGGGTCCGGCGATGGATGTGCTCCGTGAGTGGCCCGGTTGGAAGCGGTTGCCTGGGGGAGGCGGAGCGAGGACAATTGAGGGGCGGGAATGGTTTTCTGAGGGCATTGAAAGAGTGACCTCTTCGTCCTCGAGGTCCCGGCTAGACTTGCGCCTGTGGATGTTGGTAGCACCGTCCATGTCAAGCCAAGCGTGGCAGTGGGTGTCACTTGTCACGGCGTCTATCTGACAGCTAGAAGCCTTAGTTCTGCGCTAGAAAACATAACGTTGTAGCCAAATACTGACCTCAGAGATCCGTCGTAACGGAGAGAGGTGGAGGATGTGGCAAGCTAAACCAATATCAAATGTGATTTCCTGTCACATGTCACACAGTCCCCCAAGTTTTCTTCACTGCTAACCAATTCCCGCAGTCTGAGTGCCTTCGCTAGTCAACGCGCACATGTAGCGACGCTGTCCGGCACCAGCAATTTCTTCAGTGACATAGAGTTCATAACATAGCTGATGCATATAGGCCGTCTTACAGTGGGGAGCCCATGGAGAAAGAAGCACTAGCGATCCTTCACATTACCTTGAGACATTATGCGAAGAAGATCGTGACTAGTCGGAATGATCTGCGGCATCTCCAAGACTTGCTAGCTCCAAAACTCACTTCCGAACTGCGGGTACTCTTATGTTTCATACCTATTCCATCTATCCGCAACAGAAAAAGGCATCTAGAAATTCACGATTCATAGCATAAACATGGGAGTAGCTCTGGCGAATCTTTACACAGAATACAAGCACCTAAGGGGATACTTAAGCATGGCTAATTGTAGCTGCGGGGCTCATAATGAACAAAGAACGATCGTTGATCCGGACGGCACATCAGGCTATCATTCCAGTTGGGTCGAGGTAGCTCGTTCTCATCCAGAGCGTGGCCAGTGGTACCAACGAGATTGAGCTGATAGGTCATGACGAACATTGCTGCAGTGAGCTTGATTTGCAATTTTGCTAACCGCATGCCCCGACAGACTGTCTTTCCTATTTTGAATCATCAGCCAAGATCAAAAACACATATCTATTTTAAGACCCACCTCCACCCCATCCCAAGTAACTATACGCTTCCTCAGGCTCCTTTCTATCAGGGTCAAACTTCCACGGGTCTGGATAAATATTGGAGTCGAGATGGACGTCGCTGAATGGGTAAACGACGTAAGCCCCCTTTGGGATCGTCTTCCCGTACACATTGAGGTCTTCGCCCAGATTCCGTCTCATAGCTACATGGGGCTCAGCAACCCGCGTCGTTTCGCGGATCATAGCATCCAAGAATGGTGTTTCATTCTCCCATTTATCGAGAGTTATGCATGCGAGACGAGTGCCAATATCGCTATCAGGCTTTGGAAATGGAGAAAGAGGGGTGGAGGTGAGAAGGGCGGTTATCTCATTGAAAACGCGAGATTGATACTCAGCGCTTCCAGCAAGGAACGTGATTAGCCAAGATGCTGGACATTTGTTCGGTGCCGTGTAAAATGGAAGCAAAGGTTTAGCGCACCTGTTGTGCCTGTGGACCGGGCACCTGCGACGAGCAATCCCATCATGAACTAGGCTTTTGTAAATCTAAGGATACGAAAATTGAATGCATGACTTACTCCCACGGCAATCATCCTATCACCACCAGCCTCGACGAGCATTTGAAGCGTGTCGTCTGAGGGTAGTTTGCTCTTTTTGCGCCGTTCAATACTATCAATGATGATATCGAAGATTTCTTTAGTTGCCCAAGCCTTGCGCAACATCGTTGGGGTCGGGAGCCATGGGAGGAGTACCATAATCGGCGTAGTACAGACATCAAGAACATCATAAAGGTGCCTAAGGCGGTCCACCAAGATCAGGTTATCGGAGATGTCATGCGAGGTTAGGCTGCGCATGGACGTCTGGAAGGTAAGCTGCATTATGAGTCAGATGTGTGGCGTCAGGAAGTCTGAAGAAGGTAGAAGGAGACCTTGTGAATTGCTTCGAACGGGTCTATGTTTCCGCTCTTTCCATACGATTGGAAGATTGCTTTGATGTCATTGAGGATGTAAGGTATTACTGGTACTGAAATATCAGAAATTAGAAGCCGCATTAATTGAGAGCACGCACGATTAGAAAGCGACCCGGAATTCTGGACAGCGGCAAGGCGTTTATAAATGTTAGCAATCTGCTGGGATTGGAGATCTGCTGTAACTCCTGCGAGCATGGGTAGCTAATAAACTGTGAGTCGAGTGGCAACATGTGATCGATAACTGACAACTGACGGCACCAGAAAGGATACTGAAGCCTTGTGCGAGATCGAGACGTTTCGACGAGTAGATTACTTCACGGGCCGTCTTGCCCGACAGGACAATTACTTTGTTCTTCAAAGAGGTAAGCACGACATTCTTTCAAGAGACAAGAGAGCTTACATTAAGTAGGTTGAATTGATATATCGATTGTTTTGTTACATGAAAGCCCGAGTTGATGAAATCATGGCGCCTTCTGAAGAATGGGACGATGGTGAGGAGGGAGGGACCTGGGAGAAGTAGGGTCTCTGCGAGTGGCGTAGGCCTCTATGGCACTGATTGTCAGAACAAGAAGTAGGCCACCGGCAAAAAGTGAAGTGAGAAAGCGGGAGACTAGGAGAATGCTGTCTTGAAATTGGAGATACATGGCGTCCTGAGCCCAGTGGGGTCTGATAACGGTGAATAAATAGCAAAATCTCATGAGAGATAGGGTAAACTACCCTTTCCTTGTAGAGCATATTTGCGCAGCTGTAGCGATAGCAGCAAGGAAACCGGACCCTACATGGCCAAATTCCGATGAAACGGGAATCTACATCGCCTACAAATGAGAATGGACCCGGTGTGCTGTTCAGGTACAGAGTGACTAACCTCTTTGGTATGTACGGAGTATGGACAAGTTACGGAGGCCAAGCGGAAATCCATACAAGTGTTAGATGGCAGCGGGAGTGGTGAACGAGTGGAGCAGGCTTGATGACCGCCATGCAAGTTGGTGCAGGTGCCCAGACTCTCCAGGCCCTGAAAAGCCGCAGCAGAAAATATAGTGTGTTCGACCATCAACTGTCCTGGTTGTATGTGAGCACTCGGACGTACAGATGTACTGGCGCATATCTGCAGGAGAACTTCCGAAACAGATGAAAGGTAACACAGGGGTGGTAGAAGCGCGGTAATGCATACTCCGTAATAGAGGGAAACCCAGCAAACTGACTAATGGTAACGACCTAGGAACCACGCTTGCAGTGGATCTGCACCTTCAACCCTTCTGAACCCATCTTTCAGGCATCCATAGAATGTTGATCTATCTGGATACATTTCCTGACACATAAGAAGTCATTAGAGGACTAACCTTTGCTCTTCGATATGCTCCCATAGTCTATCTTCATTTATTCTCTGACGCCGTTTGCACATTTTTGTCCTTTTTGACATCACTTCCAAGAGATAATGTCTATATCCTCCAATACATATGTTTCCACGATTGCGAGACTCGGCTCTTCGGTGCCGAAATTGAATTTACAGCTCTCAAAAACTGCAACAGCTGTCGTCCACGGAGACTACTCTTCCCGGACCGTAATGACTTGAATCCCAGTCCCGCCCACAGAATCAGGCCCTGTTGCTTTTCCTACAAGCACCCACCGCATCATACCCCTCAACGTGCTATCGTTATGCCTTGTAGACACCAACGGTACCATCTCACTTCCGAAAGACGTGTATATAGGTGCTACAGTCTGTACAAGGCAATACAAATGAATTCATGACAGTTCCTGCCTTAGGTTTATTGAAGAGAAACGAATTAGGATAATAACCACTAAAGTAGCCTTAATACCACCTCACACCGAAGGCGCTGAGTACAAACTCTATCTTGGACGAAAGACATTACTGATGAATGCATTACAAAAACTGCTATTTACGTCTTGAGCGCAGTGTGAACGTAACCAGGATCAGCAGACGAAACCGGACTCGATGTCGAGGCTCGCCTTCCACGCCATGCCGGTCCCAATCCTCTGGTTGGAGTCGATAATACCGAGGGACCAGTGCTGTCCAACTGAGGCATAGGTGCGAAGAGTCCCGACGTGCACCACGAGGGTGGTCAACGGAAGGGTCTGTATTTGTTGCGGATCCCTCGGAACCAAATTCTGAGCAAGCGAGGAACGAAAGGAACGGACACGGACTCAGCTCATTACCACTGGAGATAACGCCGTCATTCACGACACGGAAGCCACAGAGACCTCGTAAGATCCAGAACCTTCAGCTTTGCCAGAGTAGTGCGGAGGTTAATGCAGACATGCAAACACCCCCGATGAGCTTGCAGAGCCCACATTGAACCACAGACTGTGGGTTTTTCTTCTACACGAATGTCAAGACTAACGCCTAACTCCATTCCAGGCACATGATAACAGGAGTTGTGCATTGAAAGTGAAACCCTTTGTGCATCCCAATTTATTGCCTTTGGAACCAGAGTGGGTCCTTGCCCGGCACGAGGCAGGGGAATCCCTCTCCGATGATGAAGGTGTGCGATGCGACGTTCGAAATGGTTAGGAGCGACAAGGTGGCGGAATCTGGTAGAACTAGGAGGAAAGTCGGAAAGGTAGGGTCATGCAACGATATTGCGGGGATCAGACATAATTGCACATGAAGACACTTACAGATGCCAGTGTGTTTTTGTGCCCACTAACAAGCTCGCTGCTTCCGGTCGGTTCTCTGATTCTTTGAGTACACCGTTACTGTATACTCTCTTTCCCATTATTCATTCAGTATCTATCCCATAGGAATAAAACCTGCAATTAGTTGTGATATGTTGTTTGAGATCCTGTGGCACTTCAGGATCTGGTTCACTGGCGTCACCCTAGCTGACATACGCCTCAAGTGGCGCGCGATGTTCTTCATAGCCTTAACGTGCTTCGAGATCATCTTGAACGTTGCTCTTGATGAGCTGTGGAGGTCGATGACCACACTTCAACCCGTCGTCCGATTCTTCGACAACCCTTCGACATTGGCTTTCAATATCAAGATCGGGATGAGTTTTGTGGGTGTGAAATAATTCTGACACGGTGCGCGACTTTCTCCTGCACAGGATTCGGCGTTTATCTAGCCGAAATTAGATTTCATGCTCCTCAAGTTAGGTCATGCTTGAGTCAAGTCCACTGCCTACACTTTGCGAATTTCCCTTACTCTAGAGAAGTCAATCTTTGGCAGGCCCTGCTTAGTTAGTTATGGAAGGATCTCTGTCTGGTCCCTGTAGCTGACAGGGCCCTTTCTGACGTTGCAGGAGAGTTCCCCAAACTTGATGTACAACCTATTCCCACTCGTTCGATGGCAGATGCTACCCTTATCGGTAGCCAGGAAGCCTCCAGTGAAAAGGCGCTATTTACCCTCCATCGCTTCCTGGCGCCGTTTTCAGGGCTCCTGTCCTTCCGGACACACTTCAGGAGATAACGTCTGTCCTTGCAAAGCATATGCTTCTGCGATTGTGAGACCTGCGAGAACGGTCCTACGGTCCCGAATATTCTATTTGTAGCTCTCCAAAGCTGCAGCAGCCGTCCTTCGCGAGAGTTACTCTTCCCAGACCACAATTGAATTGAAACTTAGTTCCGCCCATGGCATCAAGCCCTATTGCTTTCCCTACAGGCACCCACCACATCATACCCTTCAATAAACGCCCTCAACAGTACCATCTCACTTCTTGAAACATGGGTGTAATAGACATCACCGATGAATGTGTTACCAAAGCCGCTACTTATATGTTGAGCGCAAGTACGAATATAACCAGGATCAGCCGACATAACCGGGCCTGGTGATGGGTTTGTCCTCCACACCATGCCTGTCCTAATTCTTGGTCGCGACTTGGCCAATCCTCTGATCAGAGTTGACAATGCTTCGGAACCGATTTTGTTGAGATATGAAAAATCCTGACATAACTGTGAGCTTGAAGGAGCTCGATATCAGGAAGTTTTGAACCAGCTAAGGATCCTGCGGAATCAAATTCCAAGCAAGAGAGGGACAGAAAAAGGTGGCGGAGTCAGGTGGAACTGGGAGAAACGTCAAGAAAGTAAGGTTTGAGCGAGGAATATATGAGGGGCATATGGGAAGTCATGCGATGGTATTGGGAGCACCTGGTAGCCCCACGTCCTTCAATGGCGTCGTTGGAATCAGCGTTTGTAGGGCAGGGAACTATGATGGATTGGCACCATTAAAAATGGCACATCAGTTGAAAACGCAATCTCCTGGATAGACAAGCATGGGTGAGAAAATGTGATAAATGTTTGAAGCTTGATGGTGGTTGCTGAACCCCATGTGGGCTGTTTCGGAGGAAGGTGGGTGGCTGAGGCCGTGGCGAAATGCAGATTCGCAACAGAAGGCCACATGCTCACGTAAACTGTAGGCGCCTTCTCCACATAATCCTACCCATCTTCTACTTTACACGACCCCCAATTTGCTGCATACTCAAGATCTACCCAATAGATGTGGCGCGACGTGCCCATGATGACATCCCGTGAAATATTCACTATCGTAACATGTCATTTTGGTCACCCATCGAGATCCCGAGTTGCTAATAGGGAACTAGGGTATCTACCATGATGGGTAAGAGACGAATGAAGTCAGGCGTATCGAGGGCACCTATATCAGCCTATACCCTTCCTAACCTCGTCTCATTTAACCTGAATCCTCCAATCGCCTCGGATATGGGTGCCCTTGCGCAACATGATAGCTGCGGGTTTTGCTTTCAAGCGACTCCCCTCTTAGACACTACCGAATCGATCCCAGAACGTTTCACACCACGTCGCTGTCTTTGAATAGATTCAAACACTCTTCTTCGCGTCCTTTACCTTGCAGAGGAAAACTGACGAACTACGAACGTGTCTACGTACATAGTTTCTTAGTTTCTTACACAAGTTTTCAAACTCCGAAAGGTTTGATCCGATCCAGTTATTTTGGTGTGCTGTCACGTTCAACAGTCAGGTTTTTCTATCGGGGAGTCCACCTACTGCCATGGCCCACATCGCTAATCGTGATATATGGTCAGAGGTTCTCCGATACTTTCAGGTCTCATTCGTTGATGAAAGTGTCGAGGACATTCGTCTCAAGCGACATGCGATGTTCTCCGCAGCCTTGACATGCAAAGACCTCACTGAGACTGCGCTTGACGAGCTATGGAGGTCCATGACAACGCTAGAACCCCTTTCGCGAGTTTTGAATGCTTCATCTACCTCATCAACGACGATCTTCCACTATCAGGGTCAGGACCAAGATCAGGGCTATTGGGTGAGTATCTCTTGAATTATGACGCCCGTCAGAGTGTAAGATCTTTCTGGACAGGATATTACCGCCTCAGCAGATGAACTCGACTCTTGTGCTCCACGACTCCGCTTGTATTTATCTCGCATTCACTACCTCCATTTTGCAGGTTTTCCCAATCGCAAGGAACTCGTTTTATGGAAGGCCTTGCATAGTCTGGGGAGAGCCTCTTCTCTATGCCCGAATTTGAAAGAGCTCTACTTGGACTTAGAGAATGTCGCTCCGGGCCTGATTTATGACCTCTCACCACTTATATCAAATTCCGCTGAAAGGATTGTCTTCGCCAATTCACATGATGCCTCGGGTGAAGTAGCGGCATCACTCCTTTTGCAAATGTTCAGGTATTATGACGCTAAAGTACTGGAGGTCTCTTATAACGGCTTCATCTCTACCCGCATCTTCCACCATATTCTCGGATTCCCGTCTCTTCGTGCCGCAACCTTGCGCCCTTTCAGACATGACGATCTTATATGCGAATCGCACATTACATCTCTCCGTTCACCATCCCATCTCACTACACTGGATTTATACTTGCATATGTTCAGCCGGAGGGCTGAGCCAGCCTTCGGCCATTGGTTATCAGGTCTGGAAGCTCTTTCCACTCTCCGTCTCTCCGGATCCTGGAACGAGATCAGGAATTGTGTCTTCAACCAGCGTATCTTTCATTCCGTTCGTCGGCTGTCGCTAATATTCGCCTTCTCGTCCAGACCAAAGACAAGTGACAGAAAAATCTCGGCATCATTGTTCCATCTCATCTCCTCCACATTTCCTAGCCTTGATTCCATTCTCCTCGAAGTCGAAAACTTCCATGACTACGCGTGGAACTCGGAGATGACCATCCAAGATGTCATGGAATTGAAGGGGAAGCCTATGGAAAGCATTGACCTGCGTCGCATCTCCATTACACTCTCCACGGTGGACTCCATTAGCATCATCGACACATGGCATACGCTCAAACAACTCTCAATTGTGCCTGCACCTGACCGACATGACCTCATCTTCGAAGCAGAACTCATCCTCTCGCATATATCCATGTATGGAACGCACCTACGCAATCTCAGTTTACCGCTCGATTTCTCGTCCTTGTCTGCTGCATCTCAGACAGCAACCTTACCTCCTCGTTGCCCCCTACAAAGATTAGAATTGTTAGGGCCAAAGAACTTTCCAGAAAGTTTGCAAGGCAAGCACCTCCTTGCGCTAAATCTCCTCCATCTTTTCCCTCTACTTGCTGTTATCACGTCACCAAGAAACTCGTCCTATGTTGGTGACCTTCAAGTAATTATCCGCGCTTTTCAAGATATCCTCGCTTCTCCCCCCAAGAAACTCAGTCCCCCAATCTAACGGACCCCTAGGCGCACTATGGAATTTGTGCTGGAGATGGATTTTTATCTGTGGTTTTCCCTAGATATAGGCCTCACTTTGCATTATACAACTCGGACGATTCCCTTATTTCGGGGTTTTCCTGTTCTGGTTGTTGGTAGTTATCCTAGGTTATTTGAATTCACTTCGTTTGTCGTTACCCTGCGCCTTACATTAGGGATATTATTGAGCGAATCCCAAATGATCCAAGCATTCTAACGCAGAGATGGCACTTATAAACGCCCCGACGGCCCTACCGCCTCAGTTCGGAAAATGTGCTCACGAGCGCTATGGTCCGTACAAGGCAATAGAAATGAACGCGCAGTTAGTCTTTGCCTCAGAGTTTATCAAAGAGAAACAAATGAATCAAGATAGTACAGCCCTGATGGCATCTTATATGTTAAGCACAAGTACGAAAGTGCCCAAGATCAGCCGACGGAACCGGACATGACGATGGGGCTCGCCTTTCACGCTCCCAATCTTTGGTTCCGACCTGATCAATCCTCCGGTTGGTATCAACAAGACCCACTGGGGGTCAATGCTGTTCAGCTGGCGCACAGGTGTGAAGAGTCCCGAAACGAGTTGTGGGGGATGGTCGGTAACAGAGGGTTTTGTACCAGCTGCAGATCTTGCGGACTCAAATTCTGAGCGAGTAAGGAACAGGGGTCCAACACAGAAAGCCCATCACCATTGGGAACAACGTCATCACTCACGCACGGAAGCTAAAAAGACTCTCGTAGGATCGGGATCCTTTACCTCGTCAGAATAGTGCGGAGGTTGACGCAAACATGCTATCACCCCCGATGAAATTGAGTCCATGTCGAACTACAGAATTGTGGGTATTTCTTTAACACGAATGTCAAAACTAACGCATGATTCCATTCCAAATCCATGCTAATAGAAGCGGTGGCATTTTCAGTGGAACTCTGTGTGCATCCTCACCTATTGCCTTCGGACCAGGGTGGGTCTTTGCCTGGCACGAGATAGGGAGATTGCTTCCCGAGGATGAGGGCGTGCGATGCGACGTCCAACCTGGCCAGAAGGGATAAGGTAGCGGAATCTAATGGAACTAGGAACGAAGTCAAGAAGGTAAGGTCACGTAACGATACTGCGGGGATTTGCACGTGAAGACACCTACAGACGCCGGCGTGCTTGCTGCCTTTTAACAAGCACGCTGCCTCCGGTTGGCTCGCTGATCCATCGATTACATTGTTATACTCTATTTCCTGTTGTTCCTTAGTGACCATCCCATAGGAATGAAACCTACCACTAATCGCGATGCGTGGGCCGGGATCCTGCGATACTTCAGGATCTGGTTCACTGGTGACACCCCAGCTGACGTACGTCTCAAGCGGCGCGTTATGCTCTCCGTAGCCTTGACGTGCTCCGAGATTGTCGACGTTGCCCTTGGTGAGCTATGGAGGTCGATGACCACACTTCAACCTATTGTTCGAGTCTTCGGCAACTCTTCGACACCTGGCCTTCAATATCAAAATCAGGATGGGGATGGACTTTGGGTGCGTGGGATAAGCCTGACACGATGTCCGCTTTTTATGGCTTTCTTCTATGCAGGATATTGGCATCTCTCCTGCCGAAATTAGGCTTCGCGTTCCTCGAGCCCGGTCATATTTGGACCGGGTTCGTTGCCTGCACTTCGCGAGCTTCCCTGACTCTAAAGAAATCACCCTATGGCAGGCGCTGCTCGGTTATGGAAGGATCTCTGTCTTGTGCCCGAACCTGACGGAGCTCTTTCTGATGTTGAGGGGAGGTTCCCCAAATTCAGTGTACAACCTCTCTCCACTCGTATCGCCTTCGATCACAAACGTTACCCTTGTCAGTGACCAGGAAACCTCCAGTGAGAAGACGGTATCGGTGTTTTGGAACATGTTCGGTTGTCAAAACGCCGAACTCCTCGAGATATCCTACAACGGCTATATCTCTCCCCTTATTTTCCAGCATATTACTCAATTTTCATCCCTCCGTTCACTGGTCCTTGTTTCCCAGCGCACCTCGAGTAGACTGAAGGGCTCCCACGTTGCATCTCTTCGACGTCTCACCCACCTTGCGAAGCTAGAGATACACATGGACACAATTTATTTTGATTCTGCGAAGACCGTCGGTCGTTGGTTAACAAGTCTGGAGACACTTTCCAGCCTCAAGCTTCACGGGAATTGGAAAAAAATCCGGATGTGCCTCTTCCGTTCCGCCACCTTCAACTCGATTCATTTCCTCTCACTTTCTTTCCTAGCCGATTACTTACCGGGTCTGGGAGAACCCAAGGATAACCTACTTTCACTCATACACTCCACATTCCCTCGTCTGCAATCACTTTTTATTAGTGATTCGCCACGTTCCGTCTTAGTCGTTACACTCGCGGATATTTTGCTACTAAAGGGAAGGTCAATGAAACGTATCAACCTCCACGACGTTGCCGTCAATCTTTCCACGCAAGACATCGTCGCCATATTAACGACCTGGCCAATGCTTGAAGAATTATCAATTGTACCAGGGGAACGATGTAATCTCATTTTTGAGGCTAAAGACATCCTCCTCCACGCGTTTACTCATGGAACCCGCCTCAATGTTCTTCGCTTGCCGCTGGATTTCCGTTCATTGGACTCTAAACTTTCCACCCCCTCACCCCCCAAGTGTCCTTTGCAAGTGTTGCATCTACCTAAATCAAAAAACTTTCCCAGTAACCTTGAACAGAAACACATCCTCGCGCGCAATCTTGTTACGCTCTTTCCGCGCCTTTCCACTATCGAAACGCCCGCTGATGCAGAGTCGGCAGCTGACGTAAGGGTGCTTCAAGCGATCGTCGAGCTCTTCCAGGACTTTATATTTTCTCCGCAAAGGAGACCAGACTGTCTATTCTACTACTAGGACCCACATTACACCCACCTCACGTATCGGCATGGAAGGTCATTGCCTAACCTTGAATGATATAGTCGTTCTGGTTACGGCTTGACCTAACCTCCGCCGTATGACCGTGACGCGCGGATATATTCCCATGCATCCGTGTTCGTTCCCCTCTCGAAATACCCGAGTACGGAAGATATTATATCGGGATCTAGATTTCAAGTCGCTGGTTACTTCTCTCCAAGTTCGGTGGCGCGTTCAGCTGTTTTCTCTTCCCTGTAATCCAAAATGAAACTCGCTCAAATTCTCAGTCCATTCCCGAAAACCAGGGTAGTCCGCGATTCTTTGAATCAGTACAAGTCTTTTTTTTTTTTTTTGGATCCACAAGGAAATGGCGCTCTGGTTCAGCACCAATCGTTCTGTCCCATGATTCAATCATCGATAGTTCTGAGGATATTCATCTTCGCATGTAGCTCGACGCCCGTCTGTACATCTCGTGTATTAGTGAACTACCATACTCCTCCTTGTCATCGATGCCTCTTGCCAACCAGAATTGTATAGCGCGTTAGGGAGACAAGGTTGAGGCGTTCCCACTTGGGCAGTCTGATAGATCTCATGTTCCAGCTACCAGAAGTGGAAGAGTGAAAGGTCGGATATTGTGACACAAGAGGCTGAGGGCGTTCGGAATGTTGAAGCACCACAACAGAACAAAAGGGATCGGCTGGCGTCCGCGGACACAAATACAAGGCTATACCAGGGAAGGTGCAAATCGCTGAGCGGTGTCTGGCTGAAGTTGTACATAATTGAGTGAGGTATGCCTTTGACTTGTGTCAGGGTACTGGTGTTAACGCGTTGACGAGTGACAGATATGATATTGTTTGTTACGCGGACAGCACACACTTTGTTTGTTTGTACGTTACAGTTACAGAGGGACGGATTTCGAAGCTTTGGGGGTAATCCTTTACCAAATGAGTTGCCCACTGTTCTTATATTATGAAGGACAGTACATCCAATTCCGTTACAAGAGACGCACCCATCAACGAAATATTCTCCACCGGTCATATAGGTTGCGTGGTCGGAGAGGAGAAGAATCGCTTGGCCCGTCATTTCGTTCGGCTAAACCAAAGTTAGAAACAAGTGACGTGTGCGGAGAATCAGAATTCGTACCTCGGCGAAGCGGCCTAGAGGAAGGTTGCGAGCCTGGTGCTCACGGATCTTCGCGTCCATGTGAGAGGTCTGGTCGGTGTTAACTACGACAACAATCAACTGAATATCCTTCTGTATAGATGCACGCTTACCGTAGCCAGGAGAAAGGGTGTTAACCCGAATACCGTTTGGTGCCCATTCTGCAGCAAGACCTTTGGCGAGGTTGGAAACAGCAGCCTTGGACGAGTTGTAGAAGACTTGAGTCAGGGGAGAGTTCGGCGCGACTTGGTTGATGATTTGCGAGCTCATGGACGATGTGATGACAATGGAACCTTGTTGCTTCCTGTCGATCCAAAGTCTGGGAAGATGAAGGTAAGCCACAAAGAAAACCGTTAGGAGGAGCTGTCTCTTACTTCGCTGCGGCACGACAAGTATTGAATACACCGAATACGTTTACGTCATATACATACTTGAAGTCGTCATGGGTAAGGTCAAGGGCGGGTTTCACAACAGAAACACCAGCATTCTATATACTCAAGAGTTGAGTAAGGACAGTCTCCGTATAAAGGAGCGACGAACGCACGGCAATGAGACCATTAATGGGGCCAAGCTCCTCATCGATTTGCTTCATGGTTTTGAACACCAACTCCGTGTTAGATACGTCACATTTGTACGCCTAACCCCAATATAGGTCAGCTTGAAACCGGAGAACGTAGGGCGTATATAATCGCTCACCTTGGTCTTCACGCCCAGCTCCTTTCCAACGCGTTCAGTAACCTGCTCAGCGTCGGGGGAGCTCCTGCAGAACATTGTGCGTTAGAATTGTTTCAGTCACGAGACTGGGCGTTTTAATTTACCTATAGATGACAGCAACATTGGCGCCCGCGGCTGCGACGGCTCGAGTGAAAGCGTAGCCTATCCCGCGGTTTCCACCAGTAACCACAATGCACTTTTCTATACCACCCGTCAGAACAGAGAGATCATACACAGAATGCATCAACGTACTTTCAAAACTGATGTTGAAGCCAGGCATTGTTGTGAGATGTCTTGATATGGAAGAAAGACGACGTGCGATGGAGTATAGGGGAAGAATAAGAGAGGGGATGGAGACAAGAACTCCTGGGAGAGTGGAGAGGGAGTGTTTATAGCTTGGAGAGAACCAACCCTTGACGTCATTGTGTATCGACGTCGGACCTATGGGGTCCAAGAATAGAGCATAACACCGTGAATAAGCAGATGTAGTTTTCGTCAAGTAAGAGCAGGGGCCTATATTCTCAGAGAACATGAAAAAGAACATACATATACGAGAGATGGGTAAATATAGTCTAGATGCGTGATTATTCTTCGTCTTCGCTCCCTTCTTGGTCGTTGTTATCATCGGCAACGACAGTCATTAAGTCGTTCAAGCTAGATGTGAGGAGGTCGATGTGAGCCTACAACCATTGAAATTTATATGCCAGAATAGCTCACCAGTGAACGAAAGGTTGCATAACTCGAGCAACGGCCCCAACCTTGTGTTTGAAATCTGGACCAAGCACCTCATCGTCGGTAAACCTGCAGGGAAAGATGCCATCAGCAAGAAGTTGCGCACATCATTGGGGTGATATAAGAAGAAAATGAACGTGAGTTGCGGAATACACAGTGGGTAACCACATGACTCAATGACGATTATCATCACATCCACGCTCTTATCGTGATTAAATAAAATAAGATGTGAATAAGAATAGAAGAATGATTGCCGTACCGATGGGCGACTGCAAACGAACGACACTTCAACAAGTCGATGTCTCTATAGTCGTCGGGAAGGAAAGACAGACGTGATATGATAAGCGAGGTCGAGAGGGTTGATTAATTGTATCGCGTACCTGTGATCTTTAGCGACGCCTTTCGGTGCCGTCTTCAGTTCATCCTCCATCCCGAATATGTTCTGTCGCTCTCCTTTTGGATGAGGCTTGGCTTCACCGAAGTACATTTCGAACTCAGGTGCCGAGATGACTTGTCGAAGGCGTCTTGAATCTCGTTTGATATTGGCCCTGTGGGTCAAGAACGCAACGTTGTCAGTGATACATCACAACAGCGGATGGAGTACGCATAACGTTGGAACGCGAAAATAACCGGCGCAAAAGCGCGTTACGATGATAAAGCAAGCGATATCGCGTACCTTAGTGTATCCAACTCGTTCTTTGCCGGACACCATGAACCAGCTGCAATCATGCTTTCATTGCCTGGTTTCACTTGGGATACAATCAATCGGATTAGCCTGTGGCAAGGAAAGGTACGTAGATCTCCATACCGACTCTGGAAGGGACAATATCCGAGGTAGACTCAGAACGCTAGAAGCTTAGGGGAAGATGTTGCAAAACTTACAAATGATCTGCAAAGTAATTAGCAAAACAATCAAGCAATCGAGATCCTCAAAACATACACCCAGCGAATATGCCTTTCCGCCCACTCCTTGAGAAACTCGCAGAGAACCCCCTCTTGTAAGGTGTCTTATCATTGCTGAAGCGAATCTATAAGCGTATGATGGGTCAATCTATCATAATGAAACGAAGAACGAGGATTGAGCCACATCACGATAGATGCGATGAACAACATCCTTCGGAGGTAATGGTGGGATTTCCCCATCGACTTCGATCAGGACATCGGTAAAGGCTTCGATAAAGTCTTTCCACTCCTTCTCTGCCACTCGATAAACAGGCTCTGAAAATTAATGATGGTGATGAAAAGACGAAGGTACGTTGGTAGATGTTGAGTTGTCGAGTTGTTGAGAAGAAAGATAGTAAGTGTTTGCAAGGTATTAAGCAGCAAATAGCATAGCTACCGTGCAGCTTGAACCTGTAAGCAACGCGGTAAGAGGATGCGCTATGTGCGGGGGCTGTCACCCACCATTGTCTATCGTTACAGGCCGGGTCCTTGAGTTTGTTCAAGAAATCTAGTGTGTTACGAGATATTTGTCCAGGGGGTACTATAGCTGTCAGTTAGTGAGGAAGCAAAGACACGAAGTATAGGAGAACTTGACCTAAACCAGTGGTAGGGGCTTTGACGACCCTTCCGACAATCTCTTGACCTTCTTCTAGTTCAATCTCCTCTTGGTCTTCGGAGTCCCGTTTCTTAGATTTCTGCTTCGCTCGCTTCGGTGTCGACGTAGGAACAGACTTCTTCAGCTTCTTCTTCTTCCTGTGCTCATCGTCGGACTCGTCTAGAGCGTCGCTATCAAGCTCCAAGTCGTCTTCCGACTCCTCGACGTCATCGCTCTTACGTGCCCAATTTTTTCTTCTTGCCCGTGGACCGGTCCTGGCGGATGGGCGTTTGCGTTTATTGGTCTGTGTGTCTGCCTCGAACTCAGAATATTGTTCAGATGCTCCTTTCTTCTCGAGTGTAGCTGATTTTCGGGGTGGCATTTGTCGTGGTTAATTGAATCAAGGCAAGGAGTGGATGGTTGTTCTTGGAAACAAAACACGTGATCGTGCATCCGTGATTATGGAGTCCCTTGGCCTTCATGGGTACGAATCTTTACCAAATGTCAAACGCAGGCTGAACTGTTTCGTTGGCCTCATGATCGATCATGCAATAACACTTCTCTTCCCATGCGGGAAAACTCCCTCTCCGTCATACCCTTCAATCCCGAATTTCAATCAGCTATCATATCCTGCTGCCGTTCGCAATATCTTGCGGTCCCTTACATGCCTACAGGTACTTCGGCGCGGCAACTCAGAATGTTCCACGCTATCGGCTTGGTATGTGCAAATCTTAGCCCCGGCCAAGACTTGCCCAAGCATCGCGTGCCACGCATCATTTATTCGCTTGCGCACAGCGCCCACTGGCAGGCATCTATTAGACACAATATGCCTAGCCGCGTGATCCCACATCGCAGTTTGAATCATACATACCAAACGCTTAAATTAGGCGTGCTTATCATCAAATCTATCCCTCTTGTGGAACTACGACATTAGCTCAACCACCATCGCTGGGCCAATGCCGTGCGAGCCATACACCTATCCGAGCACTTCGGATAATCTCTGGACCGGCCTACTGTGCAGTTCCCTCCAATCCTTTTGGCGCGATGTTGAATTGATACCAGGCATAGATGAACGCACCACACGGAAGGACCTGATGAAACCCGCCTCCTAAACCTCCCCCTGAGGGGCTACACTAGCTACATGGCCCACCCCCGCACCGGCTTAATTCCGTCAAGTGCCCGCGTTGTCTCCGCCTCCAAACTGGATGGTTGGATAATCCACAGCAGTTGCCGATTGGTGCATCTACCCAAGACCAATTATGGCGGGCAGCCCCGATCGATTGACCCCATTAGGATACCCTCCCTCAGGCTCTGATAAATGTCAACCATCCGCTCCAATCTCTTTCCCCACATTTCCCCCCTCCTGCAACCATGGCTGATACCCACATTGGCGTGCCCTCTCATCCCGTTGCTCCGCGTGTCGCGCAGGGTCCAAAGAGACCTCACATCGGTCCTCACATTGAGGCCTACCGCGCCGCCCACCAGGAAACCGTCGGTCATGAATCTGACAAGTGGTGGGCCAAGGTTAGTACATGTTTTCGTGTGCGCTTATCATCAGGATTGCTGATCGTCATCTATAGATGGCACGCGAGACCCTGTACTGGGATCGCCCTTTCCAGACTGTCAGGTCTGGTGGATTCACCACCGGTGATATCGCTTGGTTCCCCGAGGGCGGCCTCAACGCCTCCTACAACTGTGTTGATCGTTGGGCGTTCAAGCACCCCGACAAGGTGAGTAGGTTTATGGCGTGGTTGTACTATGAATCTAACACGATAAATCAGACCGCTATCATCTACGAGGCCGACGAGCCTGGTGAGGGTCGAGAGATCACCTATGCAGAGCTCCTCCGCGAGGTCTCCAGCATCGCCAATGTTCTCAAAAGCTTTGGTATCAAAAAGGGGGACACCGTCTCGATCTATCTCCCCATGACCTGGCACGCCGTCGCCGCCTTCCTCGCTTGTGCGCGTATTGGTGCTATCCACTCTGTCGTCTTCGCCGGTTTCTCTGCGGAGTCTCTTCGTGATCGTGTCCAGGATTGCAAGTCCCGCGTTATCATTACTTCCGATGAAGGTCGTCGTGGTGGAAAGACCATCGCTACCAAGGCCATTGTTGATGCTGCGCTCAAGGAATGCCCCTTGGTTGAACACGTCCTTGTCCTCAAGAGGACTGGGAACACCGTTCCTTGGACTGAGGGAAGGGACAAATGGTGGCATGAGGAGATTGAGAAGGTCCCTAGCTATTGCCCTCCTGAAGTCATGTCTTCCGAAGACCCCCTCTTCATCCTCTATGTAAGTCTCACCTAGATGCCACAGAGATCAATAACCCTAATGTCAAAACAGACCTCTGGATCTACTGGCAAGCCCAAGGGTGTCGTGCATACCACTGGTGGATACCTCCTCTGCGCCGCCCTAACCGTCAAATACGTCTTTGACGTGCATGACGATGACCGCTTTGCTTGCATGGCCGACATCGGTTGGATCACCGGCCACACCTACATTGTCTACGGCCCGCTTCTCAACGGCGTCACCACTACCGTCTTTGAATCTACCCCCGTATACCCCACACCCTCACGCTACTGGCAGACTGTCGAAAAACACAAACTCACGCAATTCTACTCTGCACCTACCGCCATTCGTCTCCTTCGCCGCCTTGGCGCACACCACGTCGAGAACCATGATCTAAGCACACTGCGTGTATTGGGAAGTGTTGGCGAGCCTATTAATCCCGAGGCGTGGCATTGGTATAATGAGCATGTTGGGAGGATGCAATGCGCAATCGTTGATACTTTCTGGTGAGTGGCGGTATGTAGCTGGGTCAGCAAGATCGATGCTGATTTTCGATTGACTAGGCAAACGGAGACTGGATCGATTGTTGTTACTCCCTTCCCTGGTGCGATTGAGACGAAGCCCGGTTCTGCGACTGTGCCGTTCTTTGGTATCGAGCCTGCTATCCTCGATCCTGTGACTGGCGAGGTGGGTTTTTCTTATTATACTGGATCGCCGTGTATGTTGACGAAAGAAATGGTAGGAACTCACCGGTAACAACGTTGAGGGCGTTCTCGTACTCAAGACTCCTTGGCCTTCAATCGCTCGCACGATCTACCAGGATCATAAGCGTTACCTTGAGACGTATATGCAGCCCTACCCTGGTGTGTTTTACACTGGTGATGGTGCTGCTCGCGACGAGCATGGCTACATCTGGATTAAGGGTCGTGTCGACGGTACGTTCACCACAATTTCGCGAGATGAGAAAAGTATTGAACTGGAGACGTGACGCCGCTATAGATGTCATCAACGTTTCTGGACACCGTCTCTCAACCGCCGAAATCGAATCTGCGTTGATTATGCATCCCGGTGTTGCGGAAACCGCCGTCATCGGAACCGCAGACGAGTTGACCGGTCAAGCCGTCTACGCTTTCGTCACTTTGAAACCGTACGTCCTTCCACTCTCTGAACTCGAACTCGGGGTGCTTATGGCATTCGTAGCGAATTCAAATTCGACCCTAACGATGAGGCGGCTCTCGTGAAAGAACTCGTTCTTCAAGTGCGCAAGGTTATTGGACCGTTTGCGGCGCCCAAGAAAATCTATATCGTTTCGGATCTCCCGAAGACACGTTCTGGGAAGATCATGCGTCGTATTATGCGCAAGATTGTTGCGGGTGAGGGTGACCAGTTGGGTGATTTGAGTACGGTGGCAGAGCCGGGTGTCGTGGATGTTATCAAGAAGAAGGTTGCCGAGAGTGCTTAATATCCTGGTTCGTTGTGTGTGAGGCTGTATGATATCCCTTGTGTTTTACTTCTGTGTCTGTTGGATAGTATTTAGTGTACTACATAGTGCTCTTTGTTGGCGTTTTTGGAATCTGGAAACGCAAAAGTGTAATAGGATTATAGGCTATAAAATGATATCCCTCTCATATTTTACTTCTCGGCACGCGAACAAGGTCAAGTTTCAAGAATTCTTTACATTCATGGGATACGTTCGGCGGGTTCGAGGACAGACCGGCGTAGATAGCGTGTATATACGCGAACAAAAGACTGGGGGATCAATTGTATGGTTGATTGCCCTGCAGACCAAGGTACTCCAAGAAGGGCGCACGTAGCGGCTCAACAGGAGCTGTCAAAGCGGCCTTAAGAGAATTCAAAGTGATCGTCGTTCCATCGCCTGGGTTAAACCTGTCCAAATTCAAACATCAGTCCACCTTGCCGTCCTTGACCAATGACAACGTAGTGGAGTGGACATACCGCTCAGGAATGAAAAATTCCTTACTCTTCTCCATCCCTAGGGCGAGAATTTGGTTATCCCTATCGGTGATGGAAGATTCTAGAGTAGGGACATCGGATTCTTCTTCAGAGTCGTTGTGTCTATGGACGTCGCCTACGATTTTCTCGATGCCGTTGTCGAATTCTGGGGTGTTTGGGTTTAGGTTTAGGTTTAGGAGGGTCAGAGTTTCGTCTTTAATTCTCTGCCCTTCATTAGTACAATTTCAAAGAAAGGAAGAAGGGGAGGAGCGTACTTGGTGGTCTGCGTCGTCGAATGCGGCTAGTTTGGAACCTGCGTCGGGTCCGATGGCCTTGATGTACCATGGGTGGATGAGGATTTGTTCTACGGCGATGTGGCGGGAGAGTTCCCAGAGGAGTTGGAGGGCGACTTGGGCTGCTGCGGTGGGGTTGGTGGATTTGAGGGAGACGTATTTGTCGCGGAGGGTGTAGATGGTTTGGTGGTCTGCGCGCATTGCTTGAGCGAATGGGGTGGCCATTGTGTGCTGTGCTGTTGGATTGGGTTGTTGGTGGTTTGTGGAAGGTGGGAGGTGAGGAGAGAATGGGTGGGTGGATATATAGACAGGTCTTAGACGAAATTGTGTCATTGTCTGTGGCTCCATGGGGCTCTTGGAGATGTAAAAAGGTTCGCGGGTAGGTTGTGTCTGTTGTGGGTTGTCATTCTGTACGTCAAGTGAAGGAATTGAACGGAACCAAGCACGATGTGGGGTGGAGATGAAATTGATAAATATTGTATAAGTTTGATGGATTCTTGGAACGGAACTCGGCGGGCCGGGGCTATGGGCTAAGGTAGCATTCATGCGCAAACCAGGTTATCACCTGACCTGTGACCCAGCGTGACCTTACGCGCACACCACTAATTGGTAATCTCACATCGGCGTATTGACGCGTCATGCGAGAGAATAAAGCATGCGAGTGACTACAAATAAGTACAATACTATATAGAATCACTTCAGTAACAAAGCTGGTGACATTTCATGAAGGATAGAGTCAGGAATAGTCCGATGACCCCTATATTTTCGTACTGCCCAGGCTGCCTGGTGAGCATTCAGTTGTTTTGAATAGACATCTGTAAATCACAAGGCACGGATTGCAAACCTAGAGTAAATTTGACTCAGAAACTGTGCGCAGCTAGATTTCGTAGACTTACCTTCTCATTGACTCGAGAGGGATATTACCTAGACACTGATGACATTTCTCTCAATTCATCAGTTTCCGTTTTTCTCGTTTGTTCGAGGCCTTGAATGAATTATCTTTGAATTGTTTGAGATTTCTAAGCCTAAGAGGCTTTTGTGGCATCTTGAAGGGGTTGTGTCGAATGCTTAATGAGCGCGTCGACGCGTTTTGATGCCTAAAATATGACTAAATTGCAATCTCTGCCATAACGCGGGCAGTTTTTGCAAAAACAGCTCCGAGGGATTTCTCATTTTGGATGTATCTATTAACCCTCGGGCAGCTTTTTGCGCCAGATGCTCTCAAAAAAGTGTAGATTCCGTTTTTTCGTACAACCTGATTTTGTCACGCTTGTACCACGTGATCACATCGTGTGCGCATGAATGCTACCTTACAACAAAGGAACACCGCTACAAGTCGCATGACCCCGATTCACCGACATGGTGACATGAGGATCAGATCTTTGTTCCTTCTTCACGAGCCCGAGTCTCGACGCGCCGGTTTTGTCTGCGTAGGAATTTTCTTTAATCCATACGCAAGGTACGTATACAGCGAGCTTCATTTCCATTCGTCGCTAATGGTCTCCTGTGTAGGTTAACAAGCGATCTAGAACGCTGGATCGCCGCCACTCGCTGAGCGCAAACACGCCACTTTTTGTCGCCTTTTCATAGTCATACATCGTAATTATGGACCCGTCGCCGTTGTCATTGTCGTTAGGGACACTTCCAATGGTGTACGCAGAAAACCCGGCTCCCGCGGTTCTGACAAACCCGGACATACTGGAGCTGATACTCGAGAACCTATGCATGGACCGTGTCTGGGAATACCAGGCAGACGAGGTTGTAATACGGAGGCGAGTACTCGCTGCTGCTGCGTTGACTTGTCGTGCGTGGATGGAACCTGCCCTGGATAGGCTATGGAGGAGTCTGGATAAGCTGTTTCCGTTGTTCAAGCTGTTGCCTGCATTTTATCGTAGTGATTCGACTTTTGTGAGTGTCCGTTAGGTTTATTTTCATGTTGCGGTTTGGATTGATCTTGTGTTGTTAGGTTTTGAGGGGTCATGTGAGCGAGGCGGATTGGGAGAGGTTCAATTGGTATGCGAGGAGAGTCAAGTCGTTTTGTTATACGCGCGACCCGGACTCGTTGGATATCGCGATGCATGTGTATTTTCGCATTGCGCAGCTCCGGAGACAGCCCCTCTTGCCCTCGCTTCGTCACCTCAAGTGCCCACATATATGCCAGGACGACTTTCTTATATCGTCCATCTGTCTGTTTCTTACCCCGTCACTCAAGGTGCTGGATTTTGAGAAGATTACCGGTGTGGAGGATAAACTTATCGGAACGTTCTTGCACACTTTGTTGTGTGAGGGTGCGAGGATTGAGAAGATTGTGCTTGTGGGCGAGGGGCTGACGAAGGATACTTTGGGCTACCTGGGGAGGTGTATGAATTTGAAGATTTTGGTTCTGAGTGGGATGGGGAGGTTCATTGATTTGGAGATTGTGAGGAGTTTAGGGAGGATTCCAGGGCTGGAAGAGCTCGAGTTGGATTTGGAGGAGAGTGGGTTGTTGAGCGTGACAGAGTCGGATGTGGTTGCCAGCTCGTTGTCTCCGAGTGGTACGTGGCGGAGTGGAGAAGCAGAGTTTGGATATCGCGAGCTGACATCGCTCGGGTTTATTGCACCGTTATCATTTATCAAGACTTTCGTGATGCGGATTGGGACGACGCAATTACAGCGTATTAATTTCGAGAGTTCGGTTGAAGGTGAGGTAGACCGGAAGGACTTGTTGGTGTGTATCGTGCGGCGATGGAAGAATACCCTGACATATGTCCGGATGGTGCACAACCGAGACGACACTTCGGACGATGACATTGTGCCGCCGACAATTACAATGGACACCATCTCGCCGTTGCTCAGGATACCCCAGCTTACACATCTCGAGGTGGATGGTTACTCGCTAGAACTCGGAGATCATAACGTCGAGGAGATGGCCAACGCATGGCCGAGAATTCATACCCTTCATCTGCCTTACATGCTCACCGGCACCCCACGGCCGAGCGTAATTTCACTTCAGACACTGTCAAAACGTTGTCCAGAGCTCAGGTGTCTCACCATTCCGCTAGACGCGAGCACGTTCACAAGGTTGCTAGACACCAGGGTCTCGCTGCACAAGCTGCAGGTACTCACGGTGGCGAGTCCAGACGTGCCCTGGGAGCTTCGGCTTGTGATGCCGCTTGCACGGGTTATTGATCGCCTGTTTCCATTTTTAACAAAAGTTCGGGCACATTCTGAGGATCGAGAGACGGAGGAAGGCCGGTGGCAGCAGGTGGACCAGATGGTGAAGATGTACCAGTCTGTGCGACGCGAGGCGATGGAAATCTACCGACAGAGCTCTATAGACATTGTTCTCCCCACTCTGAGCAATTTTCCGTTGTAGCATAGTGTGGTTGCTGTTGTGGATATATATAGCAGTGATACACGTGACTGTTTTTCTGTCCCACGGTGCTGGGATCAGGCTGCTTTGACAACTCTCAGACCGCACACACCAGTGCTACTGCTACTGCACATTCTCTCCTTCACAAAAAGACCTCCTGGTCACCGTCCCCAGCAGCGTACCCGCAGCCAGCGGTCGCCATGAACCGCTTTTCCTCCGCCAACATGAGCCCTCATCAGCGGCTAGAGGCTGCCACTGACCTTGCCCAGCTCACCAACGTCTCTGACGACATCATCGTCGCATGCCTCCGCGAACGCTTCATGTCCGACACCATATATACATCCATCGGCTCATGCGGTCTCGTCGCCCTCAACCCTCACAAATACGTCTCCTCCAACGCCGATTCCGTCCTCTACAAGTATGCTGCAGAGTATAGGGACACCTCTGAGCACAAGGACAGACTCCCCCCACACATCTTCCAGCTCGCCAACAATGCCTACTACCACATGCGGAGGACCACCCAGGACCAGACGATTCTCTTCAGGTGTGTCCTCGTTTCGCCCTTGTCTCTGTCAGCCAGTTCCTCGGCCTAACGCCCCCTTGTCTTTTTTCTCCCTACCCCTTTTTTTATCTTCTAGCGGCGAGTCGGGCAGCGGCAAATCCGAGAACCGGCGTCTCGCAATCAAGACCCTCCTCGAACTCAGTGTCAGTAACCCTGGCAAAAAGGGTTCCAAGCTAGCATCTCAGGTTCCCGCGGCCGAATTCGTCATCGAGACCTTTGGTAATGCACGCACGCTGTTCAACCCCAACGCCTCTCGTTTCGGAAAATACACAGAGCTGCAGTTCACCGAGCGTGGACGCCTCTGCGGTATCAAGACACTCGACTATTATCTGGAACGTAACCGTGTTGCCGCCGTACCCTCCGGCGAGCGGAATTTCCATATTTTCTATTACCTCGTTGCTGGGGCTAGTCCCGAGGAGCGTCAACACCTCCATCTACTCGATAAGACTACATATCGGTACCTCGGTCAACGTGGACCCGCTGCAGCACGTTTACTAGCTGGTCGCGATGACGACGCCCTTCGCTTCGATCAACTCAAAGTTGCTCTCAAGACTATTGGCATGTCTAAACGACACGTTGCACAGACATGTCAACTCATCGCCGCCATTCTTCACCTCGGGAACCTCGAGTTCATCATTGACCGACACCGCAACGAGGACGCTGCAGTCGTCCGCAATACGGATGTGTTGGAGGTTGTCTCCGACTTTTTGGGTGTGCCTGCTTCGGCTCTTGAGGCTGTATTGTCGTACAAGACAAAGTTAGTCAAGAAGGAGTTGTGCACGGTCTTCCTTGATCCTGATGGCGCGTCCGACAACCGAGATGATCTCGCTAAGACGCTCTATTCACTTTTGTTTGCTTGGCTCAACGAACATATCAATCAACGTTTCTGCAAGGACGATTTCAGCACCTTCATCGGCCTTTTTGATCTTCCGGGCCCGCAGAACATGACTAGCCGACCGAACTCGCTAGACCAATTCTGTGTCAACTTTGCCAACGAGCGTCTGCAGCATTTTATGCAGAGGAAGCTGTTCGAGAGCCATGTCAACGAGTACAACATCGAGGGCATCTCCCATCTTGTCCCACAAGTCTCTTACTTTGATAATGCCGAGTGCATCCGACTCTTGCAGAATCAGCCTGGTGGTCTTATCCACATTATGGACGATCAAGCCCGTCGCGTGCCGAAGAAGACTGATCAGACTATGGTGGAGGCGTTCCAAAAGAGGTGGGGGAACCACTCGTCGTTCAAAGCCGGCGCTATCGACCGGTCGGGATTCCCTTCATTCACGATCAACCATTTCAATGGTGCTGTCACGTACTCGTCGGAACACTTCCTCGAGCGCAATCTCGATGCCATCAATCCTGATTTCGTGTCCCTGTTACGCGGGGCTGGTGATGGTGCGGATGGTACTGGCATGGGGTCGATTAATCCGTTTGTCAAAGGGTTGTTCTCGAACAAGGCGATTGCGACGCAGGCTCATCCTAGGAATGAGGATACGATTGTGGCGGCGCAACAGGCTGTGAAGCCGATGAGGATGCCATCGACGAGGAGGAAGAATACGATCAAGAGGACGCCTGCTGCGAAAGAGAGTGGGTTCCCGGATATTGAGGAGAATGACGATGATGATATACTTGGTGGTGGTGGAAATGTCACACTCACCCACAACCAGTCTGGTTCCAATTCGACTTCTCCATGCGTCGCGGGCGAGTTCCGAGCTGCTTTGGATACGTTGTTTGAGACGCTGGAGGAGACACAGACGTGGTATGTGTTTTGTATCAACCCGAATGATTCGCAATTGCCGAATCAGTTGGAGGGGCGGAGTGTGAAGGGGCAGGTGAGGAGTATTGGGTTGAGTGAGATTGCGAGAAGGTGTGGGACGGTGTTTGAGGTTGGGATGACGCCGGAGGAGTTTTGTGAGAGGTATAGGGAGGGGTTAGATGCGGCTGGAGTCATGGAGGGGGATGGACGGGAGAGGGCTGCGCAGGCTAGGACTGCGTTTGGGCTTGGTGAGAGGGATTTGGTGCTTGGACAGCATAAGGTTCGTTGCGCTATTTTTAGATCTTGTTTATCGTTTGTTGCAATTTTTCTGACGGTTTCTTTTCTTGTCTGTAGGTGTTCTTGTCGCAGAAGGCATTCCACCTCTTTGAGGATCAGTTGCGATCGCGTGATGTGGAGGAGCAGAAGAGGAACCGGATTCGCGATGCGGAGGCTGAAGCTGGTCTCGACCCGAGGGGCATCGGTGATCCTTACGCGCCATATCGCAGCCCTGGTGAAGAACTAGAACCAGGCTGGGGAGGATACAACGATGTGAATGGGTCGAGTCAAGCTCTCCCCCTCGTGGCTAACGCCTCACCTTTCCAGCGTGCCGAAATGTACGATGACGACTACGACGAGAACAAGTCGTTGCGCAGTGATGACTACGACGGTCGTTCCAGGTTCACATCCAACCGCGACGACTCTGTGTCCAACTTTGGGTCAGAGTCGTACGCGCCCTCGAGGAATATGTTCCAAAACACGGATAAGCGCGGGTTGGCAGATAAGGAGGCTTTGGCGGGTGAGATTCAGGAGAATGAGACGACGGAGGTGCTTAAGGAGAGTGCTGCGCGTAGACGATGGGTTGCGCTTTGTTGGTTGCTGACGTGGTGGATCCCTACGCCGTTGCTCACCTACATCGGTCGCATGAAACGTATGGACGTGCGCCAGGCATGGCGAGAGAAACTTGCGCTGAATCTGTTGATCTGGTTCGTGTGTGGGTGTGCGGTGTTCGTGATTGCGGTGTTGGGAAACCTTATTTGTCCGACGGAGCATGTGTTCAACCGGAGCGAACTGCAGAGCCATGATTTCCAGAATAACCCGAACAATGTGTATACGGCGATTCGTGGCGAGGTGTTTGATTTGACGCAGGTTGCAGCGACGCACCAGAGGATTGTGCCCGTTGTGCCGACGAAGAGTATTTTGAAATATGGAGGTGTGATTGCGGATAATTTGTTCCCGGTTCAGGTGAGCTGCCTTTTTTGTTTTCTGGGTGGGTTGGAGACTGACTTGGGTCGTGTGTATAGGTCTCCGCTTTGTGCAATGGCATCGATGGCAATGTTTCGCCTTATGTTGTCCTCAACTCTGCGAACAACACCGACCCGAATGCTCAGTACCACGACTTCCGCGTGTTCACAAATGACTCGAGGCCCGATTGGTATTTCCAGAATATGGTTAGGATGCGGTATACTGCTCGTGTTGGGTTTGTTGGGTACACGCCAAAGGAGATCAAGAACATGGCCAACTCGGGTAGCTCTGTCGCGGTCTATAATGGACTTGTTTACGACGTCACGACGTACCTCCGCAGTCCTCCCGCTGTTCGTGCTCCCGAAGGCATGCAAGCTCCGCCCACGGATACCAACTTTATGCATGGCGCCGTTTTGGACCTGTTCAAGCTTTATGCAGGACGGGATATCACGAAGAGACTCGACCAACTCAGCGTTGACCGTGCTACCCTCGACCGCCAGAAAGTCTGCCTCCGGAACTTGTTCTTGATCGGCAAAGTCGACAATCGGCAGTCACCACAGTGTCTATTCTCGACATATATCCTGCTCGCTTTGTCGATTATGATGGTGTCTATCATCGGGTTCAAGTTTATCGCCTCGATCAACTTTGGCGCAGAGAGGGCTCCAGAGGATCACGATAAATTTGTCATTTGCCAAGTGCCTTGTTATACTGAAGGTGACACCTCGCTTCGTCGTACCATCGATTCCCTTGCGCAACTCAAGTATGATGATAAGCGGAAGTTGCTTGTCGTTATTTGTGATGGTATGATTGTCGGTTCAGGCAATGACCGTCCTACGCCGAGGATCGTGTTGGATATTCTTGGTGCGGATCCAAATTTAGACCCTGAGCCGTTGAGCTTCCAGTCGTTGGGTGAGGGAGCGAAACAGCACAATATGGGCAAGGTGTATTCGGGGTTGTATGAATGCGCTGGGCATGTCGTACCGTATTTGGTCATTGTGAAGGTTGGCAAGCCGACGGAGAGGAGTAGGCCTGGTAACCGTGGAAAGCGTGATTCGCAGATGTTGTTGATGCATTTCTTGAACAAGGTGGGTCATGCTGTGGTTTGTCGGTTTTTAAGGAGTTTTGTGGCTGATAGGGTTTGTTCGTGCAGGTCCACTTCAATGCGCCGATGAACCCGCTCGAGTTGGAGATGTATCACCAGATCAAGAATGTTATTGGCGTCAATCCGACGTTCTATGAGTACTTGTTCATGGTTGATGCTGATACGACTGTCGATCCCATGTCTGTCAACCGGTTGATCTCTGCGTATGTCTTCACGTCTTCTGGTTCTGCTTTGTATGACTGATGGATCGTCGCTTAGAATGATTCACGATAAGAAATTGCTTGGTGTTTGTGGCGAGACGGAGCTTGCCAACGCAAAGCAGTCTTTGATCACCATGATGCAGGTGTGTACAAAGTAACGGGTATACGATATCGGTGCTCATATACTACAGGTCTACGAATACTTCATTTCACACCACATGGCCAAGGCTTTCGAATCTCTCTTTGGTTCCGTCACTTGTTTACCCGGTTGTTTCACTTTATACCGTCTACGCACTCCGGATACCCACAAGCCGCTGCTCATCTCCAACCAGATGATCCAAGACTACTCGGAGAACCGTGTTGATACCCTACACATGAAGAACCTCTTGCACCTTGGTGAAGATCGATACCTGACAACGCTACTCCTCAAGCACTTCCCGACGTTCAAGACACAGTTCATCCGAGATGCACATGCGTATACCGTGGCTCCTGATGATTGGAAGGTGTTGCTCTCTCAACGTCGGCGTTGGATCAACTCCACTGTGCATAACCTTGGAGAACTTATTTTCTTGGACCAACTTTGTGGATTCTGCTGTTTCTCGATGAGGTTTGTAGTTATGATTGATCTCTTGTCAACAATCACACAGCCGATCACTGTCGCCTACGTGAGTATTCCAATGCCCTTTGATAGTGTTTGCGTTGGATTGATGATGGCCGCAGATCGTATACCTGATATATCTTGTCGCTGGAGCCGGAAAGTCAATTCCTACGGTCTCACTCATCATGATCGCCGCCATTTATGGTGTTCAAGCGCTGGTATTCGTGTTGAGAAGGAAGTGGGATATGATCGGCTGGATGATCTTCTATATCATTGCTATTCCTGCATTCTCGTTCTTCCTCCCGCTCTACTCCTTCTGGCGTATGGATGACTTCTCCTGGGGTCAGACTCGTATTGTCTTGGGAGAGTCCGGAAAGAAGGTCGTCGTTCATGTGAGTACTGTTGTTGATTTCCGTGTTCGAGTTGGTGCTGATGAGATTGTTTAGGATGAAGGCAAGTTTGATCCTCGGTCAATTCCCCTCAAGTCATGGAGTGATTATGTGTGTACCATGCTCTTGGTTCCCGTTCTGATAGCTAACTTATTTTTAGGAAAACGAGCTTTGGGACAAGGAGTCGAATCACAGCATCGGCTCTTGGGTACCACCGACCAAGGGCAAGATGGAATATGCTGAATCACGTACTGCTTCTCTTTACGGCCGCGAGACATACTATGAGCCTCGCGCCCAATCACCTGCCCCTTCGCAATTCGCCATGTACCCTCCTCCGGGTTACAACTCTGGTCGCAACACCCCTCAATCTCCCTTCCGCCCAATGAGCGAAGCCAATCTACTGCATCAGCCCGTGCCCTCCCGCCCAGTCACCAATTACCTCGACATGCCGATACCCCTAACAGGAAGCCATGAAGGGTTTGACGTTGGCAGTGGTTCTAGCGGGTCGCCGTCAGATGCCGAGATCGAGCGCGCTGTGCAGGACGTACTCCGTATCGCAGATCTTAACACGGTAACAAAGAGGGAGATTAGACGACAGCTGGAGGAGAGATTTGGCATGGACTTGACTTCACGCAAGGCTACGATTAATGCTGCGATTGATAGGATTCTTTTGAGCCAGGCATAGATTTGATAGCTGGCTTGATCGCTGGCGTGGGCTCACTTATTAAAGCTTGTGTACGAACTCTCATTTGGGACCATCAAGACCAATTTTACAAACTCTCTTTACGCCTTGACCCTCCCTTTTCCCCTAATAACCTCTCGTTTCCTTTATTTTGGAGATCTATTCAGTACGAACATTATTCAAATTTTGTCATATGCTTTTTGTTTGTCGTAGGTCGCCCACCATACAATATGGACTTGGATCGGTCATTACTAGTAGTAACTCCCCTTTACTCGCATATACAATCCCTTCCCACTCTCATTTTCCTCTCTTGATATGGAGTCTTTTCTTTCTTGCTCTCTTTGGTTGTCTGGGGCTGTTGCTCATCGCATCGCGCTGTTGAATACATAATAACATTACAGTATAGACAATTACAGATATATATTCTCCCGTATTTATACTCGCCTGCATTAATCGAGGTTCACGTCAGAGTGGCAGTAGCCGCTCGATTTGTGACTGTTCAGACCTAGTCCCTGGATACAGGGTAAGGCAGCTCCACTTCTTTCAAGCGGCCGGAACGCCAGGTGATCATCGAAGCTGGAAGACGCGAATCCGGATATAACAATGACCATGAATCACAAGGTGGAGGAGCCAAGTATCGTACAAAAAGACTTTGCATATGTACAGCAACATTCCAGAAACAACCAAATAAAGTCCGCGGGTAAAAAAAGATCAGTCGAAAACCAAAACCACCAAAGTGATGTAATGGATACAAAGAAAGATTGGGTGCATGACTTTTATTACAAGATTGAAGAAAAGGGGAGAAAGAATTACGCGGGGAATTGTAAGGACAAAAAGAAAGAGGAATGTAGGAGTGAGAAGAAGTATGATACAACCTTGTACGGAACCACAGAGCGCGGAACGCTCATTTCGAGAGAGAAGTAGCAACAAGTAAAAAAAAAATGGTTAGAGTTTTGAACCTCCGAATCACACGTCTCGCAAATCGATGATCTCGAGCGGCGAGTCCCTCATCTGCACATGTCCCTTGTCGGCATCCTATCCAATGAGGTCTCCATAAGAAACCAAATCTATCTCAATGAGTAAAGAAACAAGACATACGGTATAGATAGGTAAATCCGGATGGGGGTGGAACGCCTCTTTTTCACTACAATCGAGGATGGTTTGAAGACCGGGTGGATCTGTAAGTCTGAATATGCCAAAGCTGTCACAAACGTGTCAACAAAATTCCGGAAGAGACAACGAAAGGGAGATAACACACTTGGGACTTGACTTGGGAGCGCACACAACCGCAATCGACTCTGGTAACATTCTCTGGAACCCAGAATGTGTATGAAGGTCCACAGAAGACATAAAACACGACTGCGAAGGATGTGTATGAATCTACAGGGAAGCACCAACGTCAACGACCCGATAAAGGAAGAACAAAACGGATACTCACCCATCCCAACGTAATCAAACTCCTCTCCTCCGTAAAACTCAATACCAGCTCTTCCCCATCCATAGTACACATATCACTCGACCCATGCTGCTTCGGAATCAACAACGTCGTAACCACATACTCACTCCTCATCTCCCCATTCCCATTCACCATCTTCTTCCCAGAACTACGCCCCTTTGTCGTATTATGCGCATACGAAGGCGGACTCTCCTCACCAGGCCATATTTCCCTCCCAAGCAACAACCCACACGTCTCTCTATTCATCGACGTGTTAAGTTTTGCGATTGCTAGGAACCGTGGAAGCGTCTCGCGTGGCAAAACCACAGTTTTGAGTCTTCTTTCTTTCGGGGATGTTCGTGAGTGGGTAGTCCCACTCTGACACGAATGAGAAGGATGCGGACCAGACGATATAGGAATCTTGCCTCCAGCGGCAAGTGCAGAGAGTGGCGGTGGCGGCATAGGTATATACGGCAGTGCCTTTCCGGATGCATCCTTTGGTGGCGAGTGTCGCCCAGGTGCAGTAGGTGGTGGTGGTGCAGGCGAATTATACTTTGATTTTTTCAACTTCCCCACACCATCCATTATCCGTTGGCCGACCTGCGCTGCCGCAGCCGCAGCAGCCGATTTCGCCGATTCCTGCCCGCCAAACGCCCATCCGACATTCGCGGCATGCGGGTTATACATATTGTTGAAGGAGGGCGTGTTGGTGGTATCGCTGAGAGTCATTCGGTCCATAGCCATAAACATGGAATTATGCGAGGGGTAGTATCCTTGCCGTTGTTGGTGTGGTGACATGAGAGAGGGGAAAAGCAGACGCGCGTCTTGAGGTGGTGGAGAAGTCGTAGTGACTGGTGCGTATCTGGACGCGTGTATGATATAGCCATCGGAGATCGAGGAGGGAGATCGGAATCCAGAGCCGGAGCGGAAAGAGAGTCACGGAATAGGTGGATAGGAGGGAAGAAGGGACGAAGACGGAAATTAAAGAGACAAAGGAGCAGATCACGTTAATTATAAGTCTGACCAATATAAACAAGAAAACGAGGCAAGTTGTACGTACCCACGCAGTGTCGCCCTTGTAGGCGTTCGATGCAAATCGGCAGGATTAGAGCCAGGGAATAAAAGCCCAGTCGGCGATGGTTCATTTCCGGGGTTTTGGTTAACTGTTGATTGCGAATGACTTGGTGGGGGTGCACGGACAGGCGTGACTGGTGGTGGCGGTACATCTGTAGCTGCGGCTGCGGCAGGAGGGGGATGCGTCACAGGCGGTGGTGGCATTGACATGGGCGGAGGAGGCGGCGGTGGCTGCTGCGAATGGTAGAATGAGGAAGCTGGCGTAGTCGCAGCTGACGATGTTTGGGTGTGTGGGAACATAGGTGATGATCCGTTTGTGGCAACGGAACTTGCGGAGGAGTGTGTTGAGAGGGATTGTCCTTGGGCCTGCGGACCATGAGGAAGGGAATTGTTTACTGCGATGGCTTGGCGGATCTGGCGAGCTTCTGCGTCTGCCTCCTGTAGTCTCCTAGCGATGCCTTCCTGCTCCATCCGTCTTTTCTCCTCCTTTTCGCGTTTTCTTGTTAATGAGTCCGCTCCTGCATCAGTGGAACCAGGCATCACCACTATCGTGCTCCGCGATCCGTGTGCGTGTACCGGATTTGGAGGGCGGGAGAACGAGTAGTCTGGGGCAGGGGGATTGTATACCGGCGCACCGGCAGCTTGCCTCGCCGCACTGATGGCATCTTCCTTCCGTCGATCGAGGGGTGCATGATGCTGGGATTGGTATGAGTGATGGCGGGTGGGCTGTCGCTGAGCCCGAAGTTCATCGTCCCGTCTCTGGATCTCTTCACGGTGCTGTCTCCATCGAGCAGCTTCTTCGGCTAAAGCTATTTCCTGATCTTGTTCCCGCTGTTCCTGCTGCCGATCGAGCTCGTCGAGGGGAACAAGTGGTTCGTCTGGGTGCGCCGCACGCCATTCGTTAAACCGGCTAACAAGGATGGGCTTAATTTGACTCATATTATCGAGTATGTCCTGCCCGTTCTGAGGACTAGGTCAGAGGAGAGGAGGCATTGTAAGAAGAGAAAAGGCGAACCAGTCCAAGGTTATGTCGCTGGACTTCACTGAGGGCAGTGTTGTAGTTTGGATGCGTGGGGAGTTTGTCGAGAGCAATCATTGCAGCTCTCGCAAAGTACATGAAAGCATTTTCGAGGTCGCCTGCGTCGTAATAGCCTCTGGCCTGGTTGCGAGAGCGCTCCGCCATGCGGAGGCAGTGCTTGAACTCGCGCGAGGGATCCCAGTCAATGTCCATCGCCTTTTCCGCGAGCTCGCGTATCGAGGCAGGCCGTCGCTGCTGCTGCCGACTGCCAGCGTCTGCAGCACTGTTTTCGTCGCGGGAGCGTCGATGGCTCATGGGCGATGGAGACAGAGAAACGATAATTCCAGTTAATACCACTTAATTATATATCACAGCACGTGACTCAACCACCACCACTCCATTATCCGCACAACAAACTCTCTCGTTTTCCGTCCGCCGCCACAAAAAATGCATATCTGCAACCAACAAACGATCCGACAGACGTTCTGGCCGTCAGATATGCACAGCCCCGGCCAGAGTCCCAGCTCAGCCCACTTTTAGGCTCCCATCATGTTACGGGCTATTTATAGACACGTTCCCACTGCCATGCCATCTTGGTGATTCCTGGACAATGGCTTTTTGACGGACAATTGGCTCGTTGGCCACCCTTCCCACATTGTGCTCTCGTAGCTATATGACCAAGCACACCTTCTGTTCTACACCCTCCGGCTCTCTACCGCGCTAGAACGCCCCAGGGTCCCAGACCGCCACTACATCACCTTAGTCTTCGGCTAGTGGGTCCCCTCATCATCTCATCATACCCAGAGTTAACTTGGGCCTCAAAGATAGATAGGGGCGCTACCTGCACCACATTCTACCCCGTTACTTATAGCCTACTGGCTGGGCACTCTGCATCTCCTTTCATTCCAATGAGTCACCCATATAGCGGCGCTGCAGGTTACATCTATGCCAACGAAGTACGTATCACAATTGTACTGCGATGCTGAGATGATTGAATAGCACGATAGTATCGGACGCCTTCCGAACATGGAGGGAAGCATCACGGCTACGCTGTAAACGGGTATGATAAAGCACCTGTGCGTGTCGCTCGTACCGCTCCACAAATCCAAGTAGTATTCACCAATGATTAGCAGTTGAAGCAACTACATAACCGCTATCGATATGCGGGTCTGCCGGAACAACAACTCGAGATCGATCTCCGGGTTAAAAGCGCGCGCGCTCCGCCAGCAACAGAGGTAAAGCGCCTTGACGACGCAACGCGAATCGGACTGGGACACAGGCAGAGAGCAAAGGGATGGAGACAAGGCCTGACTTCGGTGTGTACCACTCCCTATTCATCAATCACTCAATACCCATCACTCTATCAATTCACCTGACAGCCGCCAACTACGACAACAATTGCATTCTCACCTTCAAGCCGTACCTCCTCCCTCCCAAGCCACGCCACAAGCAGAACATCTTACGCCCACTCTCACTCATACTCCCATTCCCATTCCCATTCCCACTCCCACTCCCACTCCTCAGGCCAACCCCAGCCTTTCACCTCCGCCTCTACCTCCGACCCATTCGCCTATCACCCCTACTCTCACACCACTTCCAAAACCTACAACACCCCAGCATCCAACCAACCCCCCGAACACAAAGATCCCAAACCCCCGAAGCCCAAACCAAAGCCACTCAACCTCAAATTAAAACCCAAATTCAAACTCACCCTTCCCAACCCCTTCCGCCTATCCCCACCGCGTTCACCATGGCCTCCACGTTCACATCTCTCCACCACCCAACCGGTTTCACCAACAACCAACACCTCCATGTGGCGCTGGTCCTCGACATCTCCCCTATCACCAAAATCACCTAAATCACCCAAATCAGCTCTGACTCGGTGGTTCTCTATTGCTCGGAGTTCAAAGTCGAAGTCCAAGCCAATCGTGTGGTCACCTACGCGGACAAAAAGTCAAAACTCGCCTCGGGGAAAAGACGAAGGTACGAGGAGGGGCAAGAGTTTACGGTTTACTCGTGCGGTGCCTGAGAGTATGGGGATCGGCGCTGGGAGGCGAGCAGAGAGGGATTTGAATTTCTCTATGGTTGTCTGACCGACTCTTGGGCTTGATTCTTCCTCTCGGGTTGGTGCTTCTTTCGTTCAGTTTCGTTCGTTCGGTTTGGTTCGTGGGTTTGGTTTAAGCTTTCGCTGCGTTGTATTATTGGACTAGTTATCGCAGTGCTTAATGTATTGAACAGTTATTTCCACTCTATACTATCAATCTGAAATCACCCATCCTTGATGCACGAATAAAAAAGAGTGACACATATGAGCTTTTACATAGAAACCAGAAACCATAACAATAACAAGACACCAATACAATTCTGCCACTCACACCCCTCCACCACTCTTCTCAACTGGAATAACCCTCCTATCCTTCCCTCCCTTCCCACCACCGACACCAATAACCTCCGCCGGTGAAACAATAACCTCCTTCAACCCTCCACACACCTCCAAAAACTCTTCCCAATCCAAATCCTCCCGCCCCGCAAACCCAGCCTCCTCAAGTACACACTCCAACTCCTTCCTCGTCACCTCCTCATACCCCGCTACCTGCTTCACAACATCCAAAATCTCACCCGTACGAACCTTTCCTTTCGTCTCTCCCTGCGTCGGGCTAGCCGAAGTCCCAGAAGGTTCCGCAGCGTCCAAAGCAAAAGTGGCATGCTTATCAAACGCGCTCTTCAACCCTGCAACCTCCCCCACACCAAACTTTGCCCTTCCAAGCACTCTCACCCCGTCCCCTGCACCAGCGCCAGAGCCACTCAACGCCATATTCAATGTCTTCCCGACTAATCCCCAAGCCCCCCATATTCCCCTCTCAGTCCACTCAATCCACCCCTTTGGTTGTATCCGTTCTTTAACCCACTTCACGCCCTTATCAACCTTCACCGTCCCTTCACCGTCCCGGTCTCTCCTTCCTTTTACCTCGTCGATGTCAACGACATATCTCTCGTCCAAGCCCATGCTCCCCACTAAAAATTCCACGGCATCGCGGATCTGTTTATTCCTCTCGGAACGGGACCAATTAAGCTCCTCCGACATGATATCAATCACGCGCGGAAGTGCTTCAAGTGCCGCACGAGCGTTGAGGAAGGATAAACGAGTGCGACGCGCGAGGATGTCGATTGCGGTGAGTGCATATTCATGTTTCGTTGCATACCGGACTTCTGCTTCTATGACTGTCGCGGTGTTACGTAGTGATTCGTGATAAAGATGGCAAGAGAAGCCTACATGGATATTGGGAAACAAGTCTCTTCCCATGCAGAGGCCAATTCCCTCCTGTTGGTTCCGCCAACCCACACACCGTCCACGCACGATCGCCATAGTTTTCCGAAAGATGCTTCGCCACATCCGTCTCTAACCCATACTGCCCATATCATTAGCTTCAACAAAAAAACCCAAAATTTAAGCGAAGACTCACAGTCTGAATCAACCCAATAAACATATTCCTACTCCATCCATCACTTCCAACCAGCCTCAACCGCTCCGTAACACACCCACTCCTCACCTTCCCCTCCAACCCAAACACCTCAACAGCCTTATCAACAGTCTCCTCCGCCATCGCCCTATACGTCGTCCACTTCCCCCCAGCAATCGTCACCAACCCACTCTCACTTACGTGTATCATATGATTCCTCACAAGTCCCTCCGTACTACTCGCACCCGGATTCCTCACAAGCGGCCGAAGTCCACTCCACGCACTCAAAACATCTCCACGACGTACTTTGATATCCGGGGATAGATACGAGCGTACTTCGTCCAAGACCCAACGGATGTCTTCTTCGTTTGCACGTGGGTTGCGGGTGACGGATGCTGGGGAGTCGGTTGTGCCTGCGATGGTGTTGCCTTGCCAGGGAAGGAAGAATATGACGCGTCCGTCAGATGTTGCTGGGTCTAATAACCCCATTTTACGAGGGGAGTAGTAGTTTGGGAGCGTTATGTGGATTCCAGAGGATGGTTGGACTATGGGTTTGTGTGAAGGGTTATCGAGCGTGAGGAGCGTGTCTGTGAAAGGTCCAGTGGCGTTGATTATGCCCTAATAGAAAGGTGACGAGAGGGTGAGTGGGTGGGTGGGTTAGGAAAGGGAGGAACGTACCTTTGCACGAACGTTCCATTCTTTGCCGGTGAGGTTATCACGAACAGCTGCACCTGTAAGTTTCCCACCAGCGTCTTTATGCAGGCGGGTTACCTCACAGTAGTTCGCGACTGCAGCACCGTGTTTGACCGCACTCATTATGAGGGCGATATTCATCCTTGAGTCATTATGTTGTCCTACATGCCTTCAGATTTTATAGTCGTAAAAAAATCAATTCACATACCATCATAATAGACAACAGCACCGACAAGTCCCTCACTCTTCAGCATTGGGAATGTCTCGAGTGCTTTGCCCTTACTCATCACATACGACGTCTCCATGTTCTCCTTTCCCGCGAGAACATCATAAAGCTTGCACCCGGCCAGGTAATACGGGACCTGCCAGTACTTGTACACCGGTAACATAATCGGCAGCATGTTAGATAAATACGGTGCCGTTTGCAAGAAGATGCGTCGTTCATGGAGCGCCTCGCGTACGAGTTTGTACTGGTCATAGTCGAGTTCAAACACAGCTTTTTGGAGATACCGCACACCTCCATGGACGAGCTTTGTTGATTTAGAGGACGTGCCTACACAAGGCAAAAATTGACATGCCGATCAGTTGAACTCACTCACTGGTTACCGATCACCCAGACTCGACAGAAGCACTCACCGGCAGCGAAATCATCCCTCTCAACCAACGCAACTTTCAAACCCCTACTCGCAGCATCAACAGCGACACCTGCACCTGTCGCACCACCTCCTACAATCAACAAATCAAACTCCTCGCCAGGTTTTTCGTCCGACTTTCTCAAAGTTTCAAGCATTTCGGCACGAGAGGGTGGAGTCCATGGTGGTGGTGGACGTCTTGTCTCCTTCGTACTGGAAGGATACGCAGGGCCAGAGTTGAGATACCAGTAGAACCCGCCTGTCGCGAGTGCAGTGCTACCTGTTGCATAGGCTAGTGTACGCCGCGAAAAGAGACGGCGAAGGACGGCCATTGGGGTTTAAGTAAGAGGGTGGTGGTGGGTGTGTAGTTATGGTGGACGTGGTAAAATTGCAGTAGTCCAGACTCTGATTAGCCAGATCAGCCGGACGGAGTACGTGCTCCTGTGAATGCGTACAGAGGTGTATGAACGTGCACGGTCGTACACAAGATGTTCTTCTGTTAAACCGAGGTAAGTCCACGCACGTTCACCAGTCGAGTAGCACAAAAACGTACCCAAAGCACTGGCCTACGAGCAGGTGCTTGACATGCGACACCACGACGTCAGGTCCCGGGACAAAAGCGGGAAAGAAATGGATTGGACTCGCATGGTTGCTCCGCAGAATTTATCTCACAATGACGGCAGAAAGTGCTGGCTACCTCGGGCCGGATCACCTTGCACGGGCCTCCTCAAGCCGAGGCAGCGCTAGCGGAGGCTAGCGGCCGACGGACGATCCACTGGCACATGGTCGATATGGCATCCAAGCTGGGGGCGTCGGTCCTCGACGTCATCATCGTGAACAACTTTGTGCCAGTGGGCTTGCTACATACAACATTATTGGATGACTTGCCGTGGGCGATTTACATAGAGCAATCTGGACAACCAGATTGTCCCAGGTGGCCAGGGGCCGAGATGCCGGACACGAATTTGAAATAGGGGGAGGGGTTCGTCCAGACTCTCCCAGATGGCGAAATCTGGACAGGCCTCCCGAGTCCCGACCCCCTTCCAAATCCAAATTGTTCTGAACCCGCCCGCGACCTGTGTTTTAGGTAGTTGCAAATCCGTGGCGTTCCGTATTCTGTACCCATGCTTTACAACCAGAAATTATTGAGACTTCAAAGCCCACGGTCGTAATGAATGCCCTATCATTCCGGCTGCTGCGATGGTGTCCTATTGTGTGGATCCAGCGGTAATCACACTCAAGTCACAAGAGATAGAGTCTAGGTGACTTTCGGCGGCAGTTTCAGGCCTCACGGGCCCTGGTATAGGCATGAATGAGGGCTAACAACAGTGGCGGCACTTCATCCTCTTCACTGGCATGGATAATTCTTGTCAAAAGTTACTCGAGCATGGACCATAGTCAAAATGAGATGTCTGTCGCATGGCACACGATCTGACAGCACCCAGAAACCTAGTGATTCTCCCAGAATCAAATTTCAAAAAAATCGAAGTTGGAACCAATCCCGCAAACCGACTTTAACAGGCACGAGAAAAGGACCAAGGTCCCGGCAGAGTTCCTTTGCCTTCCGGATCAATTATTCATTCATTCATTCATTCGTTTGCCTTGTTCATGTAAACAAGCACACGAAATATCTTGTTTTCTCTTCCGCGGTTTATGAGCGGACCTCTATAACTTGCTCCTCTCTCCTATAAACGAACGGTCCGTGCTGTAATATTGTACCGGGTCCGAAAGCAGTCATAAAGAAGAATCGCCGCACTCCTTGGAAGCACCGCAGTTTCTTGTAGGCCCAAAAAAACAAATCTTGAAAAGACATCAGGGATATATACACAAATAATCTACTTCCATCCAACATGTAAATGTCAAGTTGGATATCACCCAGTAGAACTGGTACACACTATACTAGATACGCAGAAGTACAGGATATCACAAGCACAGCAGAAAAACAACTTGATTACCTTCTATGCGAAAAACCGAATGCATGATGCGATTGAACAGCGAGATATGACGAACAAGGCCCGACCTCAAAACAACCTCTTCGTAGGGTGCGGAGACTTGGATGCGACTCGACTCACTCCGATTCGTAGTGCCTGCGCAAATGCAGTATGAGGGGGGCCTAGCACTTGATGAAATTCCCAACGATCATGCTCGGGATGCCCCACTTGTCCCTTCGAATAGTGAATGAGAAACAACAATTAATAAATCCTTCTTCCATCGGTTGATCGTCCTTTCCTTGGTCCTTTTGGTCTTTCTGTAAGTCTTTTGTTGGCGAAGTAGTACCAGATGCAGGATTCGGATTGAGAACGGGCTTGTAGCGAAGGACGCACGACGTCAAGACTGCCTTTTGGCCTGAATCAAAAGCCACGTGGCCGTATTTCTATCGAGATTAGATGAATTAATAAAGTCAGCGCGCGGAAGAAGATAGAGGGACCAGGCGTTATGAACCATTGAATTGTGGAATTGAATTGTGGGGTGGCAGCTCTAGAACTCACCTCCCAGTAGTTTACTGCCGATTCCTCCGCCATGAGTTCATAGATGCATAGTCGACCCTGTTAAAATCAAGGGATGGGGTGATTAGCTGGCGTTAATGATGGAGCATCACATCCACACTCTGGTTGCACTAACATCACGCAACATGTATCCATCAACCCCTACAAGTTCGCTGAACTCCCTGTTGCCTTTATATATCTCGCCTGTCCGCCGCCAAAGACACGCCGGCACCCCCATTGCGGAAAAGACTCGATCATAATCAAGGAGCATGCGTTCGAATGCTTCTTCAATGAAAACCAGGTCCTGAAGGCTATTTCTCAACTCCAATGAGAGCGGGGAGAACGAAGAATCATATTACCAGGTCACGTAATGACTGAGCAATCGCCTGGAAAATTATGACATTGTCAGATGTGGTTGATGGTGGCCCATGACCGGCGTACCCTGAACTTCGGTCTCAACACAGAGAGCGGCTGGAGAATTTGCTGTTTCGATTCCTGCGAAACGCTTGCGAGGCATGATAAGAACGGACAAAAGTCAAAGACCGTAGATACTCACTTGCTATCCATCCATTTCGACAAACGGGCATAACCCTTCACATAATTGTATGGCTTCAACAATCCAGCCTCGTATTTACTCCTGATGACCCGATTGAGCCGTTCATCCCTGGAACCGGATTCTTGGTCGGCAGCTGTCAACAAGAATTTTTCTGTCTTGGTTGCTGACGGAAGAATAGCTTCTGTGGGTGATTTTTCCGCGCCGTTAGTGTCGACAGAGGTAATGGCCGATGCCTGGGTCGTGGTAGTGGTATTCGGTGTGCCTGCGATAGCCGATGTGGTTGTAGTCGTAGTACCATTCGACCCAAATGACGTTGATGACATGAGCGCGGGCGCTACTGTTGTCGGTGGAGTGAAGAATGATCCATCATCCAGAGTTTCTAGGAAATCACTGCACTAGATGAGCATAGATACACGCATGTGGCCACACGGGGGGCGTACGTGAGGACAGAAAATTCATTTCCTAACGTTTCTGGTTGGTACAAGAAATTTGTTTGTGGCACTGGTAGTGGCCATGCATTGGTCGTTGTTGGCGTCGGACCTTGATAAACTTGCACTACCAAAGAACACAAGTCAACCGCAAGTTCAGCCAACAAAATGAGGCCTACCCGGTGCAAACGTCCCCGTCATCCCAACGTTAGCGGTACTTGCAGGTGCTGCAGGAGGCTTGTCCGACGGCTTTGGTCTCCTTTCATCATGACAGAGATGGCCAATCTCTCGCTTGATGCTACCGTACACCACGCGATGGGCGCATGCATCCAAAGATCATCATCGAGTACTCACCAACGCTGACAAGGTCTCCCTTCATCGCATGTCATATGGCTTCTCCTGCAGTACAAGCACGCATGATTAACTTTTCTCCTCTTCGTTGTCTTCTTTTTCTTCCCAGCGTCATCATCGGCTTGTGAAGAGCCGTTGGTGCCATTGGGTTTTGTATTCGTGTTTGTGGTCGCGGCGCCCCCTGTAGACTCCGCGGGGGTGGCAGTGGCCGATGTCGACGCGGAGGATGTAGCCTGAGCCTGCATTGAGTCGGTGAACGTAGTGGCGAGCGTTGACATCAATACAGACTTGGTCAGTGATGACAGCGAGGACTGTTGTCGCTGTTGATGATGGCGAGGGGTGTAAGGTGCGCGACAAAACACACAATCTCTTCACGGGCCGCGGACCCCGGTCACCGACCTCAATAAAAAATGACAACAATCACACACATAGAAGCACATGGAAGCACGGGTGCTTGGCAATTACAATCGCCGCATTGCGATTATCATACAACGAAAGGTGCTCGTAGAAATACAGTAACATTACTAGGAAAAAGAACAAGAAGCAAAAAAAGGTATATAGGGTGGGGGTAGGGGGGGAAACGGTATGTGTCCGAGTGGGATAACCAGATAATTGTGTGTTTAGCGCAGTCTAGAAACCTCTCAACATCCCTCTGAATATTTTTATTTGAGAAGCGCAAGGGCGGCAGCAACGTAACGCGACACGCGGGCACGGAAGCCCACATTGCGCTTTGCCTGTTTGATTGGTGTGGTGTCCTTTGCCTTGATCGTACTTGTCTTGCTGCTGACGCTGACGTCGGTCGAATCCTGGACGGCCTTAGGCGTCTCGGCAATGGTGGGCGGGGTAGATGCCTCGTCACTTTGATGCTCTTTGAACCACTAATATGACGTATAGTCAGCCAACTAAACTTCGCTGTATTCAGGAACTTACCTGGACCAGGAATTTGGCAGACTCCTTGGGATACCTCTTCTGGGTTTCGTAGTCAACATAGGTGATACCAAAGCGGGTGACATATCCGTCGGCCCTGACAATCGCCTTAGCCTCGTGGCTCCTTCCGAGATATGGGCGGAATAATCTTACCATTCAAAGTTGTCCAACAGACCTATAGATTGATATGTCTGTCAGCAGCCGTCCCGAGGGCTTAGAAGCGATAGGAACAACTCACTCCATGGGAAATAAGCCTTCACGTCCACGCCATCTTCGTGGATAGCGGCAAGAAGAGCGGCGGTCGTTCCTCGGAAATAGTTGACACGGTCAGTGTCAACCAAGGCTTGGTCCCTCGGAATAAAGTTTTCGTCCTTGACGGCGAAACCGTTTTCAGTCACACTATAAATGCTATAAGGCGGAGATCAAGACGGAGAAATATATCGACTTACTAGATGGGGAGTTTGTAACGCTGAAGGACGAAAGAACAAGGGTCAACACCCAAGGAAACCAAATGCGAAAAGAAGTTGGTACCTTATACAAGTAATTGAGGAGCTAAAATGGCCAGGTCAGCTTCTTCGAGGACACCTTTGGCAGGATGAATTGCTTACAGCACGGAATCCTTCAGGATCTTAAGGGACCCATTCAGTGAATCTGTAGCGATGACTGATAGAAGCCACTTACAGTCCTGCAACCACGCGCAGTGGGCTAAGCAAGCCATGAGTCTGGATATAAGCGGATACTACCTGTTAGGCAACAAACCTTGGGTACCAAGTTGGGTTCCATCGGGTCGAGTGAAGGTGTAATCCACCAAGCCCTGGAATTCATCATCACCACCGGCGCCTGCGAAGTACCAATCAGAATGTGGAGCCACCGGGCGGTATTCTTTTAGCACTCACGGCAAAGGTTGGTGGTGTAGGTGTTCATGCCATAGAAGTCAGAAGATCCCTTGACGATTTTCCACTCGTCCTCGGTGAGATCAGGAAGACGGTCACCAAGAACCTCGCGCATGTACGGAGGATAGAATCCAAGATAGACAGGGTCCTAATACGCGTCGCAGAGAATCAGCCCCACTCGCCGACAACAAAGAAAAGGCGAACACTTACAGCATACCAACCTGAATAAGGAATACAGGCGAGTTATCGGGGGAAAAATAAATACTTCCTTGTCAGACATACACGGACATAGAAAGGTATGGAGCTGACACACCAATAGCGAAGTCAAGCGCGTGTTGGGCAGCATCAATGTCTATTCAGTAAGAATATTCATCAGCTCTTTTGCTCTCGGCATTCGTAGTGGCTCAACTCACTTTCTTGGTTGTCATCGTACGGCATAGCCCAGTCACCGTTCAATGTAATGCCAATCTGACCCTTCTGTTGGGGCTTGAAGTCCTCGCGGTAGGCCTTTACAGCATGTGCATGAGCAAGGATCAAGTTACGTCCAACACTGCAAACAGCCGAATGTCAGTTCCCAAAATAACGACATAGTCGGGGACATGCGCAGGTTGAACGGTCAAACGCATTCACCGGGAATAGAACGACTTACATCCAAGGCTCGGTAGAGGAGTCACCTTCCGGCGAGCGTGTGCGGTCGCTTGACCGCCCAGGGGCGAAGACGCCTCGACCGTAGCCTAAGATAGCTACACACCACGGCTCGTTGAGCGTAAGCCTATAGGACAAACCGTTGGTCATCAACGGAGAAATTGTGACGACTACCATGGACGTACCAGTGCTTCACGCGATCGCCGAATGCTTCGAAGCAGACCTGTGAAAATGAAGAATGCCAGAGTCAAAACCCGCGCTTATTTTTGGGAATGACCTCGTAATACACACTCGAGCGTAACGGGTGTAATCTTTGACAATCTCATCCTTATTAAGCCACCCACCGTACCTGTCGTGGAGGGCTTGAGGAAGATCCCAATGGTAGAGGGTCTGATGTCATACTTGAGCGATAATTTCAATGGACGAAGAATGCAGCCACATACCACGAAAGGAGTGATGCCATGCTTAATGAGCTCGTCAATGAAGTTAGAGTAGAACTCAATACCCTTGGGGTTGACGGGGTCATCACGGCCACCAAGGGGGATGATGCGTGCCCACGCAATCGAGAAACGGTAGGACTTGACACCGTACGACGCCAACAACGCAATATCCTCCTTCCACAGCTTGTATGAATCCGTCGCAACATCTCCATTCTTCCCATCCATAGTTTTCCCTGGAGTCCTTGCAAAATCATCCCATATCGACTTTCCACGTCCATCCACATCACAAGAGCCTTCAATCTGGAACGCAGCTAGAGGGAAGATCGTCAGCGTCAGTGTTTAGTTGGTCCAAAGTTTAAAAGTGCTTAAAACTGAAAAAAGGCAGTAGAGTAACCCCCAAACCAAGAGCGGATGCCATGAAAGCGGGAGAAGTACTGACCTGTGGCGAAACCCCACAAGAAGTCTTTGGGCAATTTCGAGGTATTAGGAGCCGCCATGATCGTCGACAACTCGAAGTGAGAGGAGCGGAAGTTAGCAAACAAACATGATGAAAACGTCGTCCTCTTAAACCAAACCCAATCCCCCGATATCATTCAGCTCCTTGGGATTTCATTTGGGTGTTGCCCGAGGATATTCCGTCGGCTGGAAAGCGTCAGTGAGGCTTCCAACGACGCGCTTTTCGTCTTTCAGGGCCGATTCCTAAAGCATCGTTGCCGTTTATGGTAGACATAGTTACTCCGTGCCTAGGAAATTCGGATTGTTACCCGGGATTTGTGGTAAAAGAAGGAGATCTGAGTTCTTTGCCCATAATGACAGGTAGAAAGGACCAGAAAGCCATCCGTGTCCTGTCCGGAGGATTGTCGGAACGCGCGTGACGGTCACTGTTCCCAACCAAGTTCGCGAATGATCGCACCGATTTGTGCATGTGGCTAGCTCCATAAAATCGTCTAAATATTATCGGACACCGCCAACAACCTCTGTCTTCCACCTTTGACAGACACCATGTCTGACATTCCAGGTATCGCACTTCTCGGTGCTGGCATCTTTGCAAAGGAGGGTTAGTACGAAACATTTCCACTGGATTTCACGTATAAATCGCCCCCGTCCCATGATTTTCTCATTTGCATACTCTATCGTATTATATCCGATTATTCACCACATATATCCACCTTCACCAGCACACCTACCTGCACTCGCTGCCCTCGGAAGCTCGGCTCCACCCCTCAAGGCCGTCTACTCACGCTCCGAAAAGAGTTCCCGAGATCTCGCTCAGGCTGCCGCAAGGGTCTTGAATTTGCAAGTACCACCATCAGTTTATCATGATGGGGATGGACCGACAAGCCTTGATGCCCTGCTTTCGCGAAATGACATTGCAGCAGTTATCATAGTTTTACCCATCACGACTCAACCCTCTATCATCCTCAAGGCCCTAGCTGCAGGGAAGCATGTCATTAGCGAGAAGCCCGTGGCTCCCGATGTCCAGACAGGCCTGAAACTGATTGCGGATTACAACAACAACTATAAGCCGAAGGGCTTGATCTGGCGAGTCGCGGAGAACTTTGAAGCGGAGCCCGGTATCCAAGCGGCTGCTGAGGCGGTTCGTGCTGGAAAGATTGGGCAAGTGCATTCCTTCAAGGCCGCCGTCATCAACTACATGGATAAAGAATCAAAGTGGTATAACACCCCATGGCGCACGATCCCTGATGTGAGTGCCACCATGGAGTCTACTCACCGATAGTATTCCTCATTGACCCGATTTTTTTACAGTATCAAGGTGGATTCCTGGTGTGTCCCGTCCCCTACGTCATCGTGTACGTGAACTTGATATTCTTCCCGCCTCTTTCAGCTTGATGGTGGAGTGGTAAGGCTTCGACCACATGTTTATCATTACCCGTTTCTGATATCCTCATCTGGATCCATAGCACACCATTGCCGCGCTTCGAGTGATGCTTCCTCACCCTCTCACGCATCTCTCGGGATTTGCTTCTCTCAACAAAGACTATCTCGCTCCCCATGATACCGTTCACACTATCGTCCGAGCGGGACCCCAGATCCATGGCACAGCAGATCTGACATGGGCATCTCCAACCAAGTCCCGTCCTGCTATTGACGGATTCATCATCACCGGTTCAAATGGCTGGTTGTCTGTGAATCATGTCTCCAAGCCAGGAATCCATGGGCCTGTCGTTCGTGTCGCCATCCATTCAGTTACCAAACTGGAAGGTGGGGCAGAGGAGAAGGAAGAAATCATAGAGGAGCCCTCAGTTGGCGTCCAGGCCGAACTAGCCAGTTTCTTTGCTGTTATCAAGGGTCAAGACGATAATAAAGGTTTGGGTGATCCGCTTGCTGCGCTTGGCGATGTTGCGTTCTTCCAAGCTGCTTTGAACAGCGGGGGTAACCTCGTCGACTTGACGCAGTTGATTAAAGGATGAATAAATCTTAGTATGTCAGTGTTTATTTTTCCGAGAATATGTCATTATATAGCTGCTTTTAACGCCAAGAACGGTATGAGGGAGCTGCTAGGCCTCCCTGAAAAAACACAGATCCCATGTTATAGTGAAAAATCCCTCAGATGTTCATATGCGGCGTTCCTTCAATCACACGCAGACGCTATGCATGATACAGGCTGACAGAGGCTCAGCTTGGAATATACCCGAAACCCATAACGCCAGCCTGGGCGTAGTTTTAGCGATTTTAGATATGCAATATAGATCTGATCCGAACCCGCGAGGTTATTCCAGCGGAAAAAGGACATGAGAACGGACTACCAAATCTGTCTGGCATCTCCTTTCGGCGCGACTGGCGCCTTGCACATTTGAAACTCGATTCGATACTCGAAGTTTTTCGGTGCCGCAATCCATTGTAATACTCGGGTACCTTCAGGCACTCAAGACTTCAATTTTCCATCAGTCCGAACGGAACCAACCTTTTTCATCGTGTCTTACACATCCGATCATCCATCCACGAGCTTGGACTTCAAGCTTCACGGTCAGACGCCAGCGGGTGCACTAACTATTGCACTGTTGTCTGCTCGGCGAAACTCATCATGATACTGCGCTTCAAGACGTGGATAAGTATAACCCAATGTCTTTTACCCATGACATGCGTGACAGGTGATGTGCCCACACCCAGTCCCAACACCGCAATACGTATACCGAGACCACCGCCTGGACGTCATGCAATCTCTACGTGATGACAGCTCCTTCTCAAGGGGGATTTTAGTCAAGTAATCTGGTCTCTTCAAGAATTTTCAGATGAACTTCTCCTGCTTTCAGTCAGCAACCCGGCCTATTATGATCAACGAAGGCCCACGCTCTCTACATCCGCGTGAGAGCTCGTGGGTAGAAAAAATCGAATTCGAACCGACCTTGAGTAGTTGCAGCATGCTACAGCCTCGGGAACATTGGTACCTTTGCCTTCATTGCATAGATACCATTCGAAGACCGGTACAAGGCTGGTATACTGACATCATGCACTGCTCAATTTATAGATCCGGGATGGGGATTATGGAACAGCGCCTATGCTTCCCCGTTAACGTCCAACGGATAAGAGCAGGAAACGATGTCCTGGAACAAAAATAGAGCGTTCGAGGAAACCATTCCTCGATGCGGTAGGATCCCCGATATCACCCACGCGCTTCGAACAGAGTTCTGCTCAACAGTACCATGATGATACGTAGTCATGTGGGCTGATATTAGACTTATCGAGGCTGCAGTGTGCAACAGTTTAGACACAGATAGCATTGTTTGATATGTATACCCGGAGCACTTGAGACCTCCCTGTGTGAGGCTGCGATGTAGATTTCGTCATAGCGTTGTTGCCCCCGCCGAGCTCTAGACCTTCATTGCGTCACCTCAAGGCTAATTTTTGCGATGAACACGCGAATTGATAGCAGTAGTCCATTTGTTGGCTTGTCAAAAGCCTCAGGATATGCATGAATTGTAAACCTCTCCTGCATATTCTGGTCAACAAGAATCTTGTTTCTTCGACCAATCATATACGTACCTAGTCTTTTCTAACCCATGGGACTGGGAAGGGACTATATGTATGTCTTAAGGATAACAACGCATGTATGAGCTCGATCACCAGGGTTCTTGGCAGAAGCCGAGGGCCCAACGCATGGTTGCAGATTTCAGATTAGACCGCAGTTATTGCCTGTTGCTACTAAATAGGAGTTGCTGGTCTATGCCTCACAGCCAAGACGAGAAGGAACCCCAAGCTTCGCAGAGTTCCGTATCAAGGACGAGTAGAAACATAGTCCTCACTGACAAAACAAGCTTTCCGGCCGCCGCCTTGCCCATCCACTTCTAGGTAGGAATCCATGCAATTATACGTCTTATTACCAATCACCATCCATGATCTCATTCCAACTGTTATGTTCGGTCGGATAAACCTGGGTGCTTCTACGGGTGAATCATTCTGACGTCGAGCTACCATGATCCCGGGCTTGCTTATGGTGAGCTAGCTTCTTGTGTAGAGTTCTAGTGCGCTTTATGTGCACCGCAGTTATCGATCTATCTGCTATTGCGGGTGCAGCAAGGGAGTCTTCATACATAACTACAATGTGCTTCGATGTGCCCTGCATTGGAGAGGTCTTCGCGAAGCAGTGGTGTGGGTGTGTGAGCACCGCTTCGTCTGGGTGGGTTCTGGACGAAGGTGAACCGATTAACAAAACAGCCTCGTTACTGTAGTACGCTCTTTCCCATAAGGTGGATAAGGTGGATTCATTTCAATAACCCACGTCTTTTCTGCATAGTTCTATGCTCCAGATGTTCGGGGGTTAGGCTCCAAGCCCCTAAGACAAATGTAGCTAACTGATGCAACGAGGCATTCTGGTTTGCTCGCTTCGTAATCGCGTTCGTGCATGTAAGAATGGATTAACTAAAGGTTCCGTTATTTTTCCGAGCCAAATGGAGGAGAAATTTGCTGACTGAGGTGGGGGTTATGCACATTAGAAAGCGGAAACACAAAGCGGGTAAGGACCTAAGATCGCAACAGAAACGCCGTGATTCCAAGGATATCAGAAGTGTCTCGGAAAGGGGAGGATAAAGTATAAAACTACATGCATAGGTTATGGTATTAAGAGAAAATGTGATTTCTTCGGTCGAACGTACATAGAATCCATTGAACTTCCTTCCATTACGTGCTTCCCTTCCTTACTCCTTCGTTGCTGTGACTATTTGGGTGGTGGGGTTGGTGGACCTAAAAGCGAAGTTAGATGTTGTTGTAGAATGTTCTGTTTAGTCCGTACCAAAGAGACCAGGTGGAGGAGCAGGAGAAGCTGGTGCAGAAAGTGGCGTCGGTGCCAACAAGGGATTCGCTAATATAAGGTAAGTTAGTTGATGTCGGTTTTAGCTTTGGAATAATTCGGATCTACTGACGTCTCCACTGAGCCCACGCAGGTAGTTCTGGTCGAGGTGGTTCGGGTATTGGTGCAGGAGCAGGGGCAGGTGGAGGAGCTGGCTGTTTAGCCTTGATCGCCTTTCGTTCTGGACGCTTGTGGACGACACGCCAACCCGGTCTAGCCTGCACGGGTTCGTCTTCTATTGCAGGGGGCGGTGGGGGCGGAGGCGGCACTTCTGTCGGAGGAGCCTCAATCTGGGAGATCGACCTGGATCAAGTCTGATGCTGAATGGACAAGGAACGTAGTGTCATACCTTTGGTCTCCATTCAGGTGAATATTCACCACCTGCGCCATGTTTAGACTTGACAGCCATGAGTTCAGCGATCTCACTGTCGAGCATAATGAGATACGGATAACTTCGGATGCTCAGGACGTACTATTGCAATTGCCGTCGTTCATCTCTCAATTTCCCGACCTCCGCCAACAAAATTCTAACTTCACTCGCCAAGGCCTTGGTGAAGTCGTTCACATATCTGTTTAATTGGTCGGTCAGATCAAACGAGTAAGGAGCCACGTAAGGGTGCAATCTTGCTCACTTGTTGTTTTGGCCGGGGAACCCGGGTGGTTGTTTGGCCATTCTTGATGATAGTTAGTCGTAAGGCCAGTGAACGGATAGTTCAAGAGTACGGAATGGTGGAAAAGGTGGAAGAACAGCTAGAATCATCGAGGACGATGTTCCCAGGCACGAGGCAACCGGCGCTTTTGTGTTCCGATAACCACTTTTGGTAGGAACCGGCGTTTCTTTACCTGAGCCACTTCCAGCAATTTCCACCTTGCTTGCTTATTTCTCACAACTTGGACAGCAAGTATTCGGCCTGTAACCGTCAAAATTCACACTCAATAGGCCAATGGTCCGTGAATCACTGTTGTCAGGGTTTGCGCCGGGCGTTATTGTCCGCTCTTGCAATCATGTTAGTTGGTGCTAAGAGACTGACGGATCGGGTGGAGAGTACAAGCACTGTAAGCTGGGTGAGTCGAGCCAGCTGTGGCCATGTGAATATGGAATGTCGATATCAGTGGTGGCGTCCAGACCCAGCGGGGTACGCGGTCCGTAACTCAATCCCAGCGTCTCATGATCAGTCTTCTGTGCAATAAGAGCAGAAGAACCTACATAATGACAATCAATCCCAGCTTGACCTACATCAGTCATGTCGTCCGGCACCAAACATGTTGAATCTCTTCATCCATCGATCATCGACAAGCTCGACCCCGAATACGTCGCTTTTCACAATGCTCATCTGATAAATCGCGTACCACCTGAGCTCCTTCCGTGGGATCCAAAGATTCGTCTGGCCCCTACAGTACCTGGGACCTCAGATCCGTTAGAAGTCGGTGGGATTCAAGATTACAGCGTCTCAAAGACCAATGTCCGGGTCTTCACTCCCAAAGGCCACCGCCCTGCCAAAGGATGGCCAGTCTTCATTTGGTTCCATGGCGGTTCGTTTGAACTTGATCAATTGTCTAAACATAACTCATACTTTCACATAGGGGGGTGGACCCTTGGCAATATAACCTCGGATACTTCGTTCATTAGTCGCATGGTTAACAGTACGACGCCAGCCCAATTCTTTCTGTTCTCTGTGTAATCGGTCATCCTCATAGCCACCAATTGTGTTGTGGTCTCTGTGGACTATCGTCTCGCACCAGAGAATCCGTACCCGGCTGCCGTGGAGGACGCCGTCGCAGCTCTTGACTGGGTTGTGACTGAGGCGCCAGGTGAAATTCATATCGATCCCAGCCGCATCGCCGTTGGTGGTTCATCCAGGTATACCCTTCCTGTCGCCTGAGTCTATCTCTTACAAAGCCCAACACTAGTGGAGGAAACCTCGCTGCTGTGCTCGCCTTAAAAGCCGTCGAACGGAAAATACCTCTGCTATTCCAGTTGCTCATTGTCCCGGTCACTGACAACACTGCTTCCGTCAAAGACCTTTGGGCAGAGAACCAGCATACACCGTGGTTAACTCCGGTTAGAATGCTTTGGTTTAAAAAGAACTATCTCCCAGACGAACGAGATTGGACCAAGTGGGACGCTTCCCCCACTTTCGCTCCTGTCGAGCTCCTCCGCCAAGCTCCAAAAGCGTGGATTGGCGTGTGCGAGTTGGACATCCTCAAAAATGAGGGTATCATATATGGGGAGAAACTGCAAAAAGAAGGTATTGAAGTAGAAATCGTGGTTTATCCAGGTGCGCCGCACCCCATCATGGCCATGGACGGTACGTAATGTTCCCTCCCAATTCGAGCGTGACGGCTATAATGAGAATTGATATTGCTGTTCCGTATTTATGACTTATAGGGTAAGTTGGATATCCATTTGATTGATGGTCTCGAACTGATTTCTCGGCGTAGTGTCCTCGAGGTTGGAAGGAAGATGGTGTCGGACGCTGGCACGGCTCTCACCCGTGCATTTTCTCTTAATGCTTAGCTCCAATACAGTCTAGGCTTTACGCCTTATGGAACAATCCCATTACCTCTCCAGTTCTAATTTCTGAGGGTGCTTATTGTGGGTTCGAGACACCGTGGGAGCTATTCTCCAAATACATGATATAACAGGCCAGGCATTGCGTAAGCGTACTGGACAACCAAAACACGGCTTATTGTTCTCTTCATTGTTGTTTCGATCTTGTGCTTCCTGATCCACGAGTACAATAAATTTGGCTTTCAGGGCACTCCCATTCCCCAGTTCTTAGACGTCAATGTCATCCTCAGACACCAGCTCTATACCATAACCAAGCTCAAGGGTCATAAGGCCAAACCCGTAGTTCGGTTATTCGAGCTCATGAACAATAAAAGGGTTCAGTTAGAGTGCTCCTCGCAACTTCTTACGCGTTTATTAACGGAATGCAGTGCTGTGATGGAGGACTACAACGCCCATAATACTCAGACAACAATTACCCCGATGTCCTTCATGCAAATATAGTCAACAAACAACTTCGACTGCGGCTTCCGTGACCGTCTTCCTTGTTCTAGCTGTCCTCCAGGTTTTTGTGGATGTTTCTCGCAGTGCATTATAAATCACTTCTAGAGTATCCAGATGGTTACCATCGCGCATACCCTCCTCTCTTTGTACACCTACTCACAAACGTCGTCCCTCCCCCGTCTAAACCAATTCCTCGTTAGCCATGGGTGGCCCATCCAAGAACAGAGTTCTCTCCACTTCCTCCAACTCCTTCCGCTGCAACTTGCAAGGCTCCACAGGAAGGCAAGCCGAGCGCGATCGCCAAAAACATGATACTTTCCCTCATGACTACATCCGCGCAAGTGGATACTCACTACCGCAGGATGAAGAACAGACCATTTGTACCGTATACCAGAAGTAGGAGCAATCTACTTTTCTTTGAACTATTTCACTCAGTCATTCTCTTCTAGGACACCGCCTGAACATCGGGAGCGCCTGAGAGATAGTCTCAAGGACTACATCGAGTGGCGGTGTACTACATCGGTTTGTGAAGCCTACCTTCTTCGTCAAAATGATATTCATATTCGCTACAGGACCGAGAGTATTGCCACTCCGACGCGCGGGCCGGCTCTGGTAAGTCTCATTGTCAGGTGTGAATATCATTCACTGATATTTTGGCGGCTATAGATTCACTTCATCTATGTACACACATAAACAGGGACCTCCGCCATGAGGTCGACAAAAATGCCTTATCGGAATTCGCTGATACTTTAGAGAATGATGGAATTATCCGCCTCGACCTCCTCTGGAACATGAGATCCTACAGAAAATGGTTCGATGCCACTCCTGGAGTATTCGCTGATGAAATTCCTGCATAATCTCGCACCCAAACCACCACCATCTATCGTTCTCTCGCTGTATCAATCATGAATACGCATTTGTACTACATAACGCAAGCCAATGGGATCAGGACTCTAGACCACTACTCGAATGCATCTTTCAGAGAGTGACTTTGCACCGTGTAGTTTCCGGGCTTCAAGGCCAACTGGTGGAAGCAAACAGAGTGAACCTCCTGGTTGATAATATACAAGTACATACACTCTTTTTCGGACGTCGTAAACCCATAACTACCTGACCTAAAAGAACCACCTAACTCCCGATGAGCGTTCGACCAGGAGATCATAGGGCTGTCAAAATGATATTGTGAATTGCAAGAATATGCATCTGGTATGATACGTACCATTATGGTCGTTTGAGTCGGTGCTATACATTGAATGTCCAGTCGTGGCGGACTAGATAAAAGGTCATGGAAAGCTTGAATGATCGCCTGGATATCTTGTACACAACCGGACGAGCTATCACTGGGCGATAAGACCACGATAGCAAGCGTGGGAAATAGCCTGACAAGGTTCCTTGCGAGAACATGTTTACCTTGGAAAGTCTTGGGCAAATTCTGCGGACGGAGCAGCTCTAATCTGCGTAGGGGGCATTTGGATGGACATGCAAAGGTTAAGGGGAGCGGGTCATTCAGCGACGAGAAGTTTAATGGTAGATTGAGGGCCTGAAGACGCAACCCGTGAGAGTATATGTGGGAAAGAACAGGCAGTGCGTCGAAGGCGAGACTCTGATCCTCTGGCACAATCGATAGATGGGTGAGCATAGGCCAAAGGGTAATGACGTCTTTGAGCTCCTGGATAGAGAGCGTAATGGGGACCTGTTGAAAATCAATGTTCTCGATTGCCTTCCACTGTAATTCAGTAATATCTTGAAACGTTACGGCTGAATTCCACGCATGCTTTTGATGGTTCTTGATGTTAAGAGAAAGGGACCGAATGTGAGGAAACGTGGATGAGATTTGAAAGAAGAAGTCGGTGTTAATCCGATTATCGCTTGACTTCGGTTTAGACACGAACTCAACAATCAAAGACAAGCGACAAACGGTCCTGAAGGTGAGGCGATCAAAGATGCCGCGGATGTCCTCCCATGATCCACAAAGGCGGAGGGTAGAAAGAGATCCCAACTTTGCCAGCCAACGGCAAACTTGTGACGCGGAAGGGAACATTCTAAAGTCGATGTCAACTGTGTTGAGATGTCGAAGCCCTCGTAACGCAGAGAGGGCGCCGCCGCTGGAATCCACGGGGTAGCTCTGTGGATTAATAGGGCGGACTTCCACCGAGCGCAAAGTGGGAAATTGGGCGACGCGTGTAAAGATGGCGGATGAAGTAGAACCTTGATAGGAAATATCAAGTAGTTGGGCGTTATGATGGCGCAATGTGTCCAGTAGAAGGGACGCTGCTGCCTCATCTGTTTTGTCCTGAACGGTATTGGCGAAGCTCATGCTTCGCAGTGTAGGGCATATAAGAGGGAAGAAGGTATGGGTCAAGTCATGACTACGCATACCAAGGGTGAGGTAGAGTATTTGAAGGTTTGGGCATAAGGTGGGCACCTGGCCAAGGTTCAGGAGAGTCTGCCACAAGGTGTATTCTTTGGCGGTGGGGAAGGACGTCAGGTGAAGGTGATGGATACGGGCCAGATATCCCTGTGCACGAGGGATACGGGCTCTGATCGCTGTAGAGCTGAATTCCTAAGCTGTGCGGTCAAGCTAATGATTCAAGGCATTCTCAAGCGTTTTATGCTTACCCAGCGATTGGAACGATATTCGAACGCAACGTTTGTTGATACAGATGACGCATTGAGCACACCGACAATAGGCTCAAGAGTTGTCATAGACTTCCATAACTCATCCAGTGCGAGCCCAGCGAGCCCGGGGCACGTCAGAGCAATAGAACGTAAGACATGCCTCTTGAGTCGTATGTCGTCTGGACTATCATCAACAAATGAGACTTCGAAGTACTTGAGGACCTCGGACCACAAAGTGACCTCAGCGGGAGCTAGCATGATAACAGAGGAGGAAGCATCCGTTATCAATCGTTGTAATCGGTAACCTTTATGCAACACCTGTGGGAATTGTCACCGTCCAATGTACTGGTTTGAGCGCATGTGACGTTAGCACATTTAGTGACATACACTGGGTCGGTTGGTCTATCCACGAGCTCTAGTTTCATCTTTTCCACAGAGAAATTGGGTCTGCGCCCACTAGAGGAGAGACACCCCGTGAGCAGGCCCTAACCTTCTGGGGATGATTGACTTCCTACTCAAATATTTGGGTATATGCCATAATTCCAGCAATCGGGTTGATAGGCGTCCGAAGTGTGGGCACTGGACGAGATTATGATATGATAGTCCTCCAACAACCGACGTTTGAGAATGTCGCCTCAAGTCAACTCAACATCAAGGGCAACTACCAAATACCATCATATTCGACTCAAAGCTAGTCCAAATCGTTATTCTTACAAAACCAGACATGACAGAGTCCGCCACGGATCCACCGCTTGTTTGACACGATATAGGAAGGGGTTCCGATGGAAAGGCATGCTAGTTCATTCTGAAGTCCCCAAAGGCTCGGATAATCGCTTGGAGGTCTTTACCGAAGAATTCCCTGCATCAGCGACTGTGAGCCTGGGGAAGAGTGTTAAGAGGATTCATGAAAGGGTGAGGTTCCCCTCTAAATCATTGGGAAGGCCGCTTGACTGAGATAGGTTTAGCTCCCGGAGTGGGCAGCTGGACTCTGATGGTGTATAGTCGATTGTACGGAGTGACAAGAAGTCCAGTGGCAAGTCGAGAGTGTGTAGATGTAACCCATGGCGGGAGATATGGGAGAGGAGGGGATCTGCATCAAATCTCGTTGTTGGGCTGTGTTGTCTTGTTGGTACGATAGATAAATGTCGAAGGGTGGCAGCTGGGTTATGTTATCTTACATGTCCTCTGGAGATCTCGATAGGAACATTTAGGAGGCTTAGATTCTCAATTGGTTCATGCTGGAGGCGCATAAGATAGTCTTGAAGAATTGGCTGGTTCCATAGGACGTAATCGTGATAATTCTGAACCTCGACGTGAAGCTCCCGTAGATTGGGAGGTACGAAGGGGAAGCAACCAAACAAGTAAGCGCTGCTGATGCGATGATGTTTTGTTGGGATTCTGGGAATTCAAAGAAGAGTGTTAGGGAGCGAACGGAGTTGTTGCCCTCGCGGGCATGAGTGGCATATGTTAGGCACCAGTTCAAATCTTCAACCCACAGGCCTATCAGGTAGAGTCGAGAGAGGTACGAATCCAAACTTCCCAGGCAGCTCCCCAATTCTTTTGGATTGTACATCCTTAGATGAATGTCCAGGGTTGTGAGCTTGCAGAGATCCCAATATGGACATCTGGGGGCTCTTTCCACCGGAGTTGGGGCCAACGGGGCGGGCCGAATAGCAATGGAACGCAAGTCAGGGAAGTGATATATGCATTCCAAAATTCGAGGGGAAGCGAATCCTCTGTAAGAGATCTCGAGGAGGCTGACACTATGATGCTTTAACATGTCCAAGAAGACTGACGCGACTACTTCGCAACCACTGCGAGGATTGGTTTGAAAAAATATACTTGTTATCACAGGGGAAATGAGAGGGAAGACATGATGCATCCTGCTGGTGACATCGCCATGGTGAGAGAGGAAGAGTGTTCGTAGGTTTGGACATATGTAGGGTCCCTCCCTTCCGAGGCTGAGCAGCACCTGCCAGAGAGTACATTCCCTAAGGTCAGGGAATGATAAGTGCAGGTGGCGGATACGGTTCAAGTAGGATTTCATCTGGGTAACACAAGAACTGTCGCTGCCCAATGTCATGGGATTTCGGTAGGTAACCGTGTTCTACTCGGCGGGATTAAAACTGAACTGCCAAAATAGGATTGGTACTCACCCAGTAGCCTTGTGCTGTATACGCGATAGAAACCGAATGCACTCTAAAGACGCGGACTATGGGCCCCAGGGTTGTCATGGCCTTCCATAGCTCACCAAGTGCAATCTCAGCAAGCCCGCGACACATCAAAACGATGGAGAGCATGACACCCCTCTTGAGTCTTATCGTTCCAGGGTTGTCGTCAATGAATAAAATGGAAAAATATTCCAGAATTTTGAGCCATATGTCACGGTTGATAGTAGACTGCATGCTGGTGGTGGCGGAGAAAGACGATTTGGGGGGTATCGATATACGAAGGAGAACCATCCTGTCACTGTGTTACATCGATGGTGATTGGCGCGTAAATACAATCACTTGGCGTCTAACCGTAAATGTAAATATCCGTCAATTCATGCATATAACCCAATCATTTTTCAACCCGGTGCTAAGCTCTCGGACCACTGTGATGGATCCGGTTGGTCCAATTCCAGGAATCAGAGTTGGGAGAGTCGATGGCTGAAAAGTTGGCAGGGGGAAGTCCCGTAGGGAGTCGTTGCCCTCTAGTATCAGATGGAACGAGGAAAGTGCTGCACAGCACAAGGTTTTCCAACAAAGAGCAGGAATGGGCGACAAAAGTCAGGTCCTCGAAACAAGGAAACTTATGCAGAAGAAGGGAAGCCTACAAGTAGTTTCCAATGACGTGAGGGCAACTGATGTCAAGGAAGGTTGATCGGAGTAAACGACAAATCATGGGCCGACATTGGAGATTGAAAGAATTGAAGGATAGAAAACCTCTTGGAGGGAGACGTGATTGCGGACTAAGATTTCCGCTGTAATGCTTAACTGCAGCTCTTCCATGCTACTGAACAATATGAGGACTGCAAGGAACCTCAGGAAGCCGATTTTCACATGTAGGACATAAGTGGTAACGCATTTGACGTGATGGAAGATGATGGTTCTCTCTTCAGACAAGAGGCGAGAAGATGAATATGGTCGAAGGCTCCAGTTGATCTCGTAGGTGGCAACAATAGTCGGAATGTATTGGTAGTGAGGACGGTGGGGGTGCAGGAGCATGAAAGACCAAGTCGACGCCAACGACAAGTGGATGCAAATAGATGACATTTGCGGCGTAGAGCCTGACCTTCGTTCGACATATGTTCCCAAAAGCCCATCCATCATGCATCGACGTTCGTGCTGGACAGTGCCGTCAAAACTCAGCCCTGCCAGCATAGAGCAAGTTCGAGCTTGATTCTCGCTGACTCCTGCTCGTAATCCAATGCACCCGAGGCAAATATCACTAGCATTTCTGTATCTGTAATACGAGCAGATTAAGTGTCAAAGATTCAACTCAGACCAAGACAAGATGACATATAAAAATGGAACGTACCAAGCTCAGAACAATTGGATCCGCCAACTGTGGTCCGAATACCAAATCCCACTGGCTACTGTATTCATCTCTTGCACTTGCCATCGTCGTCCGACTCTATCTTCCCTGCGCACCGTAAACAATTCCATGAAGGACTGAAGCTCTTCCGGAAACCTCGTCGGTATAACGATGCTGCCTTCCATCGGTGAGCAATGAGAAGAGGCTGTACCCCGTCGCACCAACCAGCAGGTGCTGTAAGGGCTGGCCATGAAGACACAAAAGGGGAGGCAAGGGCGAGTAACGTACTTGGGCACGACTGAGGTGGTTTGTAAAAGAGTGCCTTAGCTTGACCACCCAAGCACTGATCCGTTGCACGGTTACAGCGGCTTCCACGGGCCGGTTACAACTTCCCTCAGGTACAAAACTAAACTACAAGTCGCAGTTTAAGTATGTAAAGACAGTTGCCAAAGGCGTACGTTATCCCAGGGCCTTGTCGATTGACTCAATTCTCTCCCTCCGCCAACCAGAATGGTTCTCAAGCTCTACGGACATAATCTGTCTCCGCCTACCAAGCTCGTCGCGATAGTTCTCTATGAAAAGGAAGTTCCATTCGAATATATCAGTATAGACCTCTTGCAGGGCGAGCAGAAGGCACCAGATTTCCTGGCTAAGCAGCCTTTCGGTCTCGTCCCCGTCATAGTGAGCATTCTGTCGGCCCAAGTTGTAGTAAAGGGTGCCTAACCAAATACCGCTTAGGACGACAATGGATTCATCTTGTATGAGAGTCGTGCCATTGCACGCTATCTAGAAGAGAAATACCCAAACCAGGGGACGAAGCTCATTCCCACCGACTCTCGGAAACGTGCATTATTCGATCAGGCCGTTTTCACAGAAATATTCAACTTCGATCGCTACGCTGCTCCTCTCAGCTTCGAAATTCTGTATAAAAAGTATACCAACGAAACTCATGACAGATCAGTAACTAAATCTAGATATTCAGGTCATTACTCGGTAGAGAAATTGACTCAAAGGCAGTCGAAGAACTCACCAAAAACCTCACCATGAAGCTCGATGTATATGAGCAAATCCTATCCAAGCAGAACTACATAGCCGGCGACGTGAGCGCATCTTGTTTTGGCTTCCGATGGATATCAATGAGAATGATGCTTCCTCTGTCTACAGGAACTCACATTAGCGGACCTCTATCACATTCCAATGGGTAGCCGACTCTCTGAAGCTCATATAAATCTAATCCAGGAGAGACCTAATGTCGCACGCTGGTTCAACGAGATCTCGAGTCGCAAGTCTTGGCATAAGGCGAAGGATGCATTGGCCGCTGTTTAGACGATTGAGCACAAGGCTCAAGTTTTGTTGGCCATAACGTTGCATATGCGTGTCATATTTGCAGAACGAACATGTCTCAACTTGACGATGTATCCATGAGAATATAAAGAAATCGAACTAGGGCCTCCGACGCATCACCTATGTTGAGATAGCGGTTTTCGTCTTATTTTCTCGCCATGCCCCTGATCTAATTACATCTGAACTTTCTTTCTCTGGAATATGAAGTACCGAAGGCTCGGAGGCATCATTCAGAGGACGCGGAAAACTAAGGGGAGATGAGACGCGCTGAATTAGCATACTACGCTAGTAATTGTATCTGCTGACTTGTATTTCCCCTGTCACTCTTGTTCCACCTTGTCATGCATCTTCGCCGACCGCTGTTACATCTCGCTAGAGCTGCCAATAAATTCTGATACCGGCATATTCCTGCTGTCTAACGGTAGCATATATAAAAGTATCATTAGAGCCATCTGTTGCTGAGGATGTTGGCACCACCTGGTTTACAGGGTAAGAAGACAAGAGGACACGAAAGACGCGCAAACGCAAAGTAACCGAAGCATAGGAACTCCTAGAGAAGGTGGTGGCTTTAGAAGTGTGGGTCCCGTGCGGAACCTTCAATGCTGTAAGGGGCATCGGAGCTGAAGTATGGTGGATGCGCGACCTAAGTGAAGAAATTTTGATGGTTCGTGGGGCATTGTCAGGATGGATATTCAGCGCAAAGCTGCGACTGTACAAAAAGCCGATTCACTGGTCTAGCTTCACAAGATTAAATAATACCTTGAGCTCCAGCATATTTAACTGTGTCTTGGGTTCTCCGCGAGTTGAAACTGGGCAGTGAGTGCTTCAGTTTTTGCTTTCGCGCGGATGGAAAGAACTCGGAACAAAGTATGCCGCATCACGACTCGCAGCAAGATGTACCACGCGCATCCAACAGGGGACCAAGACGTTCGCGAGGAATGGCGGATCTGTGAAGCTCAGGAGTTTTTCGGTGTTAGTAAGTCTTTGCGCCAAACAAGAGGGACGTGGTGATTATCCCTAAAACAATAGGAATGTTTGTAATCCAGTCTCCCATGATTTGAATCTATCGTAACCAGGCCTTTGGTTGGCCCCTTCCACGTCTGAATATGCCCGCTCGGGCTGTTGGTAAGATGTGATGTAATCTTGGTAAGCCTGTGGTGTATTAGGGACGCTTTCGCCCTGATTTTGGTATTAACCACGAGATGGATTAGTGATCAATGACAAGCTGGTTAGGGTCGATCCCCATTTTGTTTGCTAAAGATAGTCGTTAACATTACATACCGCGCCTGAGATCGTAAGTGCATAAAGAGCAGTCCGTCTTGGGCAAATATCCCCAACAATCTAACCTACCTCTGACTTTCTCTATCAACTCTACACCCCGCCTCAACAAAGATGGTTCTCAAGCTCTATGGATATACTCAGCCTGCCCCCGCCAAGGTCGTCGCAGCCGTTCTCCATGAGAAAGAGATTCCTTTCGAGTATATCAACATAGATCTCTTTAAGGGAGAGCAAAAGACCCCCGACTTCTTAGCTAAACAACCTTTCGGGCTGGTTCCTGTCATTGTGAGTATTGAGGTTTCTGTCGGTCCAGGCTTTTCGACAATGTCTAATGGAAATGTCATTAGGACGATGACGGCTTCATCTTGTATGAGAGTCGTGCCATTACACGCTACCTTGAAGAGAGATACCCAAATCAGGGGACGAAGCTCATCCCTACTGATCCCCGGAAGCGTGCACTGTTCGACCAAGCCGTTTTCACTGAGGTCTTCAACTTCGACCGCTATGCCTCCCCCGTCCTCTTCGAGCTTGTTTTTAAGAAGAAGTGCGTGCGCCGGGCAAAACTAATAACTGAATCCTTTCAGCTCATACAGAAAAACCAGGTTCTTCAATGGAGAACCCGACCCGAAGAAGGTCGAGGAGCCCCTGAAAAACCTCACTGCGAAGCTCGATGTTTACGAGCAAATACTGTCCAGGCAGAAGTACATTGCCGGTGATGTAAGTAACACCTCGTGTTTCCGGCGGATATTAACATAAATCATGTTTTTACTACTTGCAGGAACTCACGCTTGCAGATCTCCACCATATCCCAGCGTGTAGCCGATTCCCCGAGGCCGGACTCAACCTTATCCAGGAGAGACCTAATGTTGCGCGCTGGTTCAACGAAATCTCTAGTCGCCAATCTTGGCAGAAGGTGAAGGATGGTTTGGGCACTGCTTAGATGACTAAAGGCACGGGCCAATATGCCGGACTCGGGTTGTTTTTGTTAGCCAGTATTGAACATTTTGTAGGGACATCAGCTTTTATATTTATTCAGAAACTTCGACTGCAATCACACACTACACCTCAAGTGCATCCTCTGTCTAAGAACCGCCATGGCAACCGCACAAGACCGAATAAGCTTCACCAAGGACTGTGACTTCGCAATCATAATGCTGATTTTACATTGTATCTGAACACATGGCGTCTATTCCTCATGAAGCTGAGCCCATGACAACATAATCATCGGAAGGTAAGTATCAATACTAGAACAGTTTATCGTGCCTTCTCGGAGGAAAAGACACAACATCCTGCAAAACCTTGATTATTTCCTGCAGGTCCTTGACATTTGAGTCACTGTGTAGTGAAGTCACAGTGGAAAGCCTCGGAAAAAGCGAAAGGAGGTTCTGAGAGAAAGTGAGTTTTTCTGGAAGGGTGTAAGAAAGATTCTGTGCTTGGGTTAATTCCAGCCTTTGCAAAGGACATGCACATATGTCTGACATCATAGGACGCGTCCGAAACAAGGTTGTCAGATCCAATGGCACGTTCACGTCGCCCAAATAAGGAGCATGGCGGGACATATGGGAAAGGAGAGCGTGTGCATCACATACGGAATTACGCGCCGATAGTGGTACGATAGAGAGACGCCTGAGCGACGGCCATATCGTAATCATATCGATGATGTCAGCGGTGGAAAGCGAGACAGACAGTTGCCGAAAATCAATGGACTGCATTGGCTTCTCTCGCAAGACCAGGATATCTGTAAGGGTGATGGGCGCGTCCTTCGGTTGGGTTAGATTATGGCTTGTCAATTCAAGGCAGAGGGATTGGAGCTTTGGAAAGGTGTTCGAGATATCGGAAAACACGTTCATTCGTTGACCCGGAGGGAAAGTCGTAGGTCTTCCTCTGAAATCAAGGGATAGGGATAAGGAACATATAGTCGTAAGAGTGTGACCGCGTATACAACGGTATATGTCTGGCCATGAACCACAAAGGCGAAGTGTGGAAAGTGATTGTATGCTCGCTATCCAATCACCAACCCCCGCGTCCGTGCGGTATATGCCGAGATCAATATCCAACGTAGTGAGATACGCTAGAGTCGGGAAGGATTTGATATCGGAATCATCCAGAAGGAGCTATTGTGACGTTGAGTGGATTGGATGCTAATAGAATGAAGCGATGGAAATTGAAACATGTGCCGAACAATACGAGAAGACGTGAAGCCCCTGTAGGAAACCTCAAGTACATCGATATTCCGGTACTTGAGTGTGCCCAATAGCATAGATGCCGCCGCACCGTCGGGATATTCGGAAACGGAATCGGCAAAAATGATACTCCTCAACGAAGGCGAGATGAGTACGTTGAGGTTGTATATCCCACCGGGGGAGCCGATCCCCATTCCCAAGTACAGCTTCCTAAGGTTGGGACAGAGCGAGGGGAACTGTTCGATACTAGAAAGGGCTTGCCACAGGGCGTACTCTCTCCAGGTAGGGAAACTGGAAAAGTGAAGATAGTGGATACGAGATAGATACAACCGCGCACGGGGAGGCAGGAATCCATCTCGGTGGTCGACAATGAAATCTCCTGTCCGGAAAGGGTTAGAATTACAATGCGTTCTTATGCTGTGTTTTTTCCTTACCCAGTATTCCTGGTTCTGATAAACAAAACCACTTATTGGTGAAGTTGATGAGGCGTTGAAAACGCGCACGATGGGTTCCAGCGATGCCATGGATCTCCACAGCTCATCAAGTGCGATCTCGACGAGCCCGGAACACGTCAGAGCAATGCAGAAGATGGTACGCCTCTTGACACCAATCTCCTCTCGCGTATCCATCGACAAGCGAAATGTCAAAGTATTGTAGGATCTCCGACCATATATCACGGTGAGCGATGGGTTGCATAACGTGGATGAAACGCAAAGAGGCGAACGTCGTGATTCATCCCGTCACGTATACTAATATGGTGTGAGGGGCGTGTCGAGGCGCTTACTTAAAAGGTATCAGCGCCAGCTTTATATCACAACGAATACCAATACCTACCATCGATTATAAGATAACCCCCTATGGATTTCGTGCAACCCGTGTTTCACCTTCATACACCCTACAGTGTTAGCTCTAGGCAAAACTCTTATCCGAATCTCTATCTTGGAATTTCTACCTCTTACCCCATGCCCGTGTTGTACTTTTATCCGTCCTCGCCTGTCTCCTGAAATCGTAAGTTTGGGTCGCCCGACTAATGGATAGCGCCGTCCTTACTCACATTCGCACTCATTCCTTCATGATCATCGTCAGACTACTACAACACGCCTTGGATATCGAATACTGAACAACGCAGGTGGTACGAGAACGGTTACACCAAAATAGTACCACGGGTAGCGTTGTGCATTGCCCAATACAATTACGGAGACAAAACCAGGCGGTGAACTTTTGGAGCAAAAATGCGTCGGAGCCTCATTCACTACATGTACAGAGGAGAGAAGATATTGGCAACAGAGTAGAAATGATAAGACCGCCAAATTTCGACAACGTCGAGGAGACTCGAGGGAAGGATAACAAATAAAGCGATCAAGCCCACCATGCAGGATAATAGAGAGTGAGAACGTTCGTGTACAGAGCTAGGCCATACATGGGCTCGTAAAACGCCACAGTAGCAGGTTGAAGGAGTCTCCCCAGGTCATGAACAGGACTCATCGGCGAAAAGAAAGAATCGCGACCGTCCTGTTCATAGCTTTTATGATGGTTGCCAGATCTTGAATATCACGACCTCCTTTCTTCGAAGCAACAGCTCGAAGTCGCGGAAATAAAGTAAGAACATTTTGTGCTAGCGCCAACTTCTCTTCCAAAGTTGAAGGGAACCAGTTTGGCTCATCGGTGTGTAGTTCCTCCAAATAGTTTTTTGGAGGTGTTGCTACATCCGCACTGAAAGGGCGTGCCAACGATCGAAAATCGAGACGGATGTAAAGCTCTCGCAAGGTAGGAATTCGTGATAGCAGCTGCAAAGCAGCAGCATCGAAGGGCGAGCCTCGAAAACGGGATAAGGAGAGGCTGCGGAGGTCGGGCCATGCGGTAATCATAGTGCCCAGATTCTTCGAGATCGATTGGTGTGCGATGGCAATCAAAGAAAATTCCGTGAGCCGACGAGATAAAAGCTGAGTTAAGTCTTGCATAAGCAAAGGGGGACACGCGTCGTCAAGGGCGCTGAGCGTGAAGTCAGACAGGGCTGGGAAGCGAGAAGCAGCTGGGTCACAGAGGAGACTCCATGATCAATTCCCCCCTGACCACGTATCCACAGGCAACCACCGGAGGGAGGGGAACTCCGCCCTCGTGAGTAGCGCCCCCAATTCTTCGCTGTGGCCTGTGATATAAAGCGTTTGAAGAACATGATGCTGCAGGGATGGAGCTTTCGACACACTGGGGATTGCAATTATTCGTAAATCAAGCTGAAGTTTCGTAAGATATGGGAAGCCCTGCAGGAGCTCGGAAAGAGGAACTGTGCTTTTCTGTAGCGCAGGGTCTTCGGGCTGTGCAAGGATTAGAGTCCTCAGACCTGTGAACGACATGAACGTTGGAAGAAGCTCGTAAGAACGCTTCTCGTAGTGGCTGATACTCTCCAGTGAGCACCGGCAGGATGTGAGCAGCTTGTATAGTGACGAATATCCCCTGGTTGGTAAGCCAATGTGCTGAGTTGTTACGACACTATTCAGCGTGGGAGGTACGAGAAGTGCGAGGTAATTAATACGAGCGTCTTCAATGGAGCAAACCTGTAGCCGCTGCAGGTTGGGGAGAAGTGGTCCCGCCTGTCCCATACACCCCGCGAGAAAGATCCATAGTGAGGCTTCCTGCCCCTCTATACGATTGAAGGAAAGAAAACGTATCCGACGAAGGCAATCTCGTACGCGGGAGTGAATGTTACTGTCGAAAGACTTGTGTAGTTCCTTTGTTACATGGGAAATCAGCAGCTTGTCTAGTGTATACGGGGAGGACTACTAACCCAGTGAGACTCCTTAACGTACGCGAGGATGGCGTCCTCTATAGACGGGGCATACGAGTTAATTATGTGTGCTATGGGCTGCTAGGACTTCATCCGTTTCCACAGTATACCCAACGCACAATCATTCAGAAACCGCGAGGCGAGTGCTAGACTAGTAACTGTTTGGCGTCGTATCTTGTCCTCTTTAGTGGGAACCCCAGGATCATACTCGAGGTCCTTCAAGACTTCAATCCAGATGTCTTTGTCAACGTTATCGGTGCGCATCGAGAGAAAAGTGACACGCCCTGTGACGGATGAGCATGGCGTAATTTCTCGTCCACGCACCATGTGACGACGTGACCAACCTCAATAATACACTCAGTAAACCTCCTATTCTCGTCTACTGCCTTGACCCCTTTCTATCGCACTCCTATTCACAAATAGCTTTCTTAAATCCACCCAGCTCTCTCTCTACAACAACATAAAACTACCCAATTAGGCCCCTGGGCATCTACAGCCCATAGCCTCCCACACCCAACTTCTAGTGTTAGTGTCCGTCTTTATAATAACAATCCGTTTCGTTTTCTGGTGCAATGGATGAGAACAAACCGTAGGAGGTTAATGTTTAGTGTGGAACCAACACAGTTACCGTGGCAGTCCGCTATCGCTGGCCCACAAACGTGAGAACGGGGCCCAACTGACCCTTCGGGCCGAGACCAAAATCACTAACGCCAGGACGGGTTGGATCCGAAGGAACTGAGAGTCAAATTACATAGACTTGCTAAGTAGATAGTTGTTCTGTTAGAAAATGAACTAGAAATCACATTAATCAACTCTACCACCAGCCCGTTAACAACCAACTATTAAGTGTTACAGTAAGCGCTTTCTTAATGCTACTCAGGGTGGGCCAAATAACGAACTGATACTGACGCTCGCCCTTTCGTTATTGCCACAATGCTACAAATCGAATGTCCAATGATGAGTCATGCAGACGATACGAGCATTGTAATACCACTACGAAGAATATCAGGCATCGCCCTAAACAGTGGCCCAGGGTATGAAAACGGGACGAAAAAGGTGTCCGTAGCCTTTTGGGCTACTTATACAAACTCAACCAGCGAGAAGATATTCGCAACAGAGCATGTATAAATGGAAGCCATAAGGTCATCAACTTTCGGCAACATCAAGAAGAGTCGAAGGAAACGAGGGAAAATAGCAATTCAGCCACCAACACGGACGATAGAGAGTGAGAGCATTTGTTTATAGAGGGTAACCATGTACATGTGTCATAAAGTACCGCTACAATAGCGGCTTGGAGGAGTCTGACCATCTCGTGATATAAGATTCATCGACGAAAAGAAAGTGTCGTCATCATCTTGTTCATGGCTGTAATAATCGCTGCCACATCCTGTACATCATGCCCTTTCCGTGCTATCGAATAAATCGTTCGGAGTCGCGGAAACAGGGTGGGAAGGTTTTGCGCTAGCACAAGCTTCTCTTCCCAGGTTGAAGGAAACCAACCAATCTTACCAATCCATAGTTCCTCCAGAGTACTTTTTGCAGGGGTTACTACGTTCTGTTCCAGTGGACGTGTCAGCGACTGAAAATAGAGACTGATGGAGAGCTGTTCTAAGGATGGGATTCGCGATAGTGATAACAAAATAGTGGGATCGAAGAGCTCGCCACGGCAGTCGTAAAAACCGAGAAAGCGGAGTTCAGGCCATGCGTTGATCATAGTGCCCAGATTCTCCGCCGTCAATTGGTGTGGAATATACAACAATGAGAAAGCTTTGAGTCGCAGGGAGAGAAGTTGGGTTACGTCTTGTAGAATTAAAGGCGGACTATCATTGTGAATGACCCTGAGCCTGACTGTAGACAAGGCTGGGAAGTGAGAAGTGGCTAGGTCGCAGAGAGAACTCCAGGACCAGGTCCCCTTCGACCATGTATTCAAAGGCAATGACCGAAGTGAGGGAAATTCTGCATTCACGGGTAGCGCCTCTGATTCCTCTGGATGACCCGTGGTACATAGCATTTCGAGGGCGCGAAGTCGGAGGGTCGGAGAGTCTGAGGTACCCAGGACTGGAAAAATCCTGAGATTAACCTTGAAGTTCACAAGAGATGGTAAGCATTGTAAGACCTCGGAAAGGGGATCAGTATTCCTCTGTTGTTGAACGGGTCCAATGATAGGAAACTTCAGAGTTCTCAGGCCCGTGAAAGTCACGAACACTGAGAGAAGCTCTCGCGATAACGTGGAACGGTGGGTAACTTTCTCCAGCGAACATTTATGGGATCTAAGAAGCCTATAGAGCAACAAGCTTCCGCTAGCTGAGGAATTGGTGTTGTGACTTGTGTCGACGCTTGTCAGGGTTGGAGGTATGAGGAGTATAAGGTGACTGATATATGGCGTTTCGGTCTCGTAAATCTCTAGTCTTTGCAGTCAGGGACAAGTGGTTCGTTTTGTCCCATGCATCCCGCGAGAATGACCCACAGGGAAGATTCCTTTGTGTCTGACTGACTACCCAAGCGGATAGTCCGTATTCGGCGAAGGCGGTCCCGTACGCAGAAGCGAATGTTATCGTCAAGAGGTTTGTGCAAATCCTTCATCCCACATACTTCAACAAGGAGGTCACTGTGGATTGAGATGACTACTAACCCAGTGGGACTCCTCGACGTATGCGAGGACGACATCGTCCGTAGTTGTCGCATATGAGTTGATTGTATGTACTATGGGCTGAATGGAGCCTGTCGTGTTCCATAACACACCCAGTTCACAGCCGTTCAACAGTCGTGAAAAGCGCACTAGGCTAGCAATCGTTTTGCGTCTGAGTTTGTGCTCTTCTGAGAGCGAACAAAAATCAAACTAGGACTGGATACTCTTCAAGATTTCGTTCCAGATATCGCTGTTAATGTTGTTGGCGTCCATCGAGGCGGATACAAATGGATGAAATCAGGAATCGGGAAATAGTACTTACTGATTGCTGATTTGTTAAAGCTGTGTCGCCGGACCCCCGGGCCGAGACCAAGTCATGTGAATACCTGGGGCTGGGCACGGTGAGCAGAGCACACTGAGCTGCCTCAGCTCAATGAATAAAACTATGTGAACCTACCTCTATCAAACTAGAGTTACGCTGACTACCCGAATACCAAAGTAAGTACTCTATTACCGCCACTCTACCAAGGTGGCCACATCCTGCACGATCATGCTCGCATTCTCCAACCCCTTTAGAATGTGATCCAGGTCCGAAACGACAGCCCCCTCAGCATCTACAACATTAAGCTTAGGAAATAACCACCGTAGCCTCCTTGCCAACATCTCCGCCACCTCCAGGGTCGAAGTCCACGTTGGGGATACCAGACATATCTCTTGCAGTGTGTTTCGTGGTCGGAGTACCGGAGGACAAGAATGGACATTAATGAGCGCCATGCAGTCGATTCGAATACAGAGGTATTCGAGGTGGTGCAATTGGGAAATGAGAGTGAGCACAGGGAGGTCGTAAAATACGCCAGAGCCGGACAACGTCAAGCTGTGGAGGTCAGGCCATGCTTTCACCATTGTTATAAGGTCACTCGAAGGGAGATCATACGGAACGTGGGCAAACCGAAGTTTGGTCATGCGTCGAGGTAAAAACACCTCGAGGTCTTGTATTCGCAGGGAAGGGTAAGCCTCAACGGACTCTGGGACTTCGATACATAATGCTTCCAGTCTCGGAAACGTGGAAGCCACTTGGTTAAGAAGGGCCCTCCAGGAAAGACCCTTTGCCGTGTGTATGCAGATGTTTAGGGTCTCGAGGCAAGGGCATTGAAGTCCACTACGGAAAAAGACTTCCAGGTTTCCTGGGAATGCATCCAACGTCATTTCCTTCAATGAGTAGTGGTCGACGGAAATCGTAGGCGTATGTTCCTCTAAGGAAATAGTCCTAAGGTCAACTTGGAGGGACGACAGATTTGGGAGCTTCTGTGCTAGCTCCAAAATGGACATCTTGTTCTGCTGCGCGGCGGTCTTCTCATGCGTAACTGAAAGATCGCGCAAAGTCCTAAAGAAAGAGAGGGCCGGGAAGAGGCCGGGGGAGGAATCGCCGTGATATGAGATGCTCCTTAATGCCACTCTACGTGCTGTAAGCATCTGGTACAGTGCCAGGACGCTTTCTACACACTTTGTGTCCGCTCCCTGGCTAGTCTGAAAGATATCCAGAGTGGGAGGCACGAGGAGCATTAAGTGGTGGTCGTAGGAGGGGGTCCGGTATGCTCCGAAAATGACTGTAAGGCGCCCAAGGTTCGGAAGGAGTGTCGAAGAGTCTAATAGTCGTGAAAGAATAATCCATAGAGCGACTTCTCTGTCGTGTGGACCTTTAATGCTGAAGGAACGGATTCGCCGCAAGTAACTCCACACGCGGTCGCATACAACATTTTTGTAAGGAGGTTCTCGCAGCACCTATGGACAAGCGAGTTCATCAGTCTTTCAATGTAATTAATGAGGGCAAAAGCCAACCCACCCAGACTCCCTTCGACGAGACCACTTGTCGAGACACAAAAAGTCCATCCGTAGCAAAGGCGTTGATGACACGTACGATAGGTTCCAGAGTACTCACATCCCACCATAACGCAGACAGAGCGATGTCAACAAGGTTTATAGAGGTGAGGGCGATGCTGAGGATTGCCTTTCGACATGCGCGGACCTTGTAATAGGAGTGGTGAGATGAAGAAGCATCGAGCTGTTCATGTCTCAATAATTTGAGCACTTCGCACCAAATGTCGCAGTTAAGCTGGCTCGAGGGCATGACCCAAGCGGTGATTGTGGAGAGCGACAAGGGAGCCTTATAGCCGACGTACATTTATATGGTCTCCTGCGGACACACGTCTATAGCCTCCTTCGTGAAGTCTGGAGGGGTCGAGTTTCATGACGTCACATCACTGAGCCAAAAAAAGCTTAAACTCAGGTCGCCCCGCCCTTGTGTACATTTATAGAAATAGGACAGTCAGGCGCCTTGCGTCCGACATATCCCCAACCATGTCTATTCATTGGGTGACGATACATGTAATCCCGGTGTTTAAACTACACTACAAATTGCGTTGCATGATACGAGAACGTAGTCATCCTACAAGCGACACCGAATATCCAGGCGAGAGAAAAACTACGCTACAAAAAAGCATCGACAAAAGCCATAACACCATCATGCATCGAGCATCGGCATCAACATCGAACGAAGTGGCGAGTGAATAAACAGCACGAAAACAAAGAAGAAAAAATCATCGAAAATCAAGCAAGGGTGTATGATTCAATCAGGTCTCCCAAACACCGCCCTTTGCCAACACCCTAAATACACCACCCTTCCTCTCAACCAACTCCTCATACGCACCCTCCTCACACACCTCACCATCCCTGAATAACAACTACCCAAACACACATCTGCGTAATCTTAACTTTATGCGTCACAACCACCATCCTCAACTTCCTCCCCTGCTCTCCCTTCCGTACGCTCCTGATCGCTTTCAAGGGCCTGTCTCTGGTTCTCGACATCCAATGCACTCGTACACTCATCAAGGATAAGGAGATGAACTTGCAAGCACACGTGCAATTTGAACCCTTTGTGCTTGACCACCCGAGACTTCACCGAGGGGAGCCTTAAACTCACCTTCGATACTATCCAACCAATATACATTTGCCAACCTCGCCGTGAGCTTCGCAATTTCTTCTTCTCACTGGCGAGTGCATCGGTTGGCATTCCATAGAGAATATTTGTCCTCCACCCTTGCATCCTCAAATAACTGTGGTGACTGCGACACAACGCCCAAGCCCTTCCTGAGACACTGCACATCGACTTCGCTCACGTCGACATCGTCGAAGCGGATCCAACCTTTGAGAGACTCATAGAGGCATTGAAGAAGGGCCACGACGGTGGATTTACCGGAGCCAGAACGAGCGCGATGCATTCGCCTTGGTCGATGGTAATTTTCAAGGTAAGGACAGAAAGGCCCGAGGGGCATGCGAAAGAGACACTTTCGAACGTTATCGGTCCAGAGAGGAGAGAAGGAGACGGCCTAAGGAGTCCTTTCGACTCGGAAGCGTCGTCCACTAGAGATTGGTAGGGGTCATAAGATCATGAGTCGCCTGCGCGGATTTTGCAATCTTCCCTGCTACAAAGGGAAGAAAAACCTCAGCTCGAATTCAAGAAACGCCGCAGAAATACTTGGTATAAAAGCCATCAGGATCTCCATAGCTCATCAAGTGCGATCCCGACAAGCCCAGAGCACGTCAAAGCAATGGAGAGGATGGTACGCCCCTTGGCAACAACCTCCTCTCGCCCATCATCGACAAGCAAAATGTCAAAGTATTGTAATGCAACGAGATGAACGTCGTGATTCATCCCGTCACGTATATTAATATAGTGTGACTGATGAAATGTGTCAGCGCCAACTTGGTTTCGCGGCAAATGCCAATACCTACCATCGATTATAACATAACCGCCTATGGATTTCATGCAACCCATGTTCCATCTTCGTACACTCTACAGCGTTAGCTCTAGGTATCTAAGCAGTGCACCAATACCCTATATAACCTACGCCAAACAGCGGGACGACCCAGCTTCCTCGAACTTGGACTCTTATCTGAGTCTCTATCTCAGAATTTCTCTCTTACGCCACGCCCGTGTTGTACTTTTATCCATTCTCACATATCCCTGAAGTCATAGGTTTGGACCTCCCGACGGATGGATAGCGCCGTCCTCACTCACACTCACACTCACTCCTTCATGATCATCGTCACACCACTACAACATACCCTGAATGTCGAATACTGAACGACGCGGGTAGTATGAGAACGGTTACACCGAAACATTACCATGAGTAACTTTGTGCATTGCCCAACACAATTACAGAGACAAAACCAGGCAGTGAAATTTGGGGGAAAAAATGCGTTGGGGCCTTTTTCGTTACAAGTACGGAGGGGAGAAGATATTGGCAACGGAGCAGAAATGATCAGATCGTGAGAACAATCGAGGGAAGGATAATGAATAGAACGATGAAGTCCATCATATAGGACGACAGGGGGTGTGAATACTCGCGTTAGAGAGTTGGACTGTCCGTGGGCTTCTGAAACACCACAATGGCAAGTTTGCAGAGTCTGGGCATGTCATGAAAATAGGTCTCAACGGCGAAAGGAAAGAGTCGCAACCGTCTTGTTAATAGTTTTTATGATCGCTGCCAGATCCTGAACGTCGCGGCCTTCTTTCTCCGAAGCGACGATCCGAAGTCGCGGAAATAGAGCAAGAATGTTTTGCGCTATCATCAACTTCTCTTCCAAGGTTGAAGGAAACCAGTCGGGCTCATCGATGTGTAGTTCCTCCAAATAGCTTTTTGGAGGTGTTACGATATCCGCCTCGAATGGACGTGCCAGCGATCGAAAATCGAGACGGATGTAAAGCTGTCGCAAGGTAGGAACTCGCGATAGCAGCTGCAAAGCGACAACATCGAACGACGGGCCTCGGAAACGGGACAAGGAAAGAAAACGGAGGTCAGGCCATGCAGTGATCATAGTGCCCAGACTCTCGGAGGTTAATTTGTGTGTGACGAACGCCAAAGCGAAAGTTGTGAGTCGACGGGATAGAAGTTGGGTTAAGTCTTGCAGAACCAAAAGCGGACATGCATCATCAAGGGCACAGAGCATGAAGCTAGACAGGGCTGAGAAGCGAGAGCCAGCTATGTCACACAGGAGATTCCATGACTCATTCTCCCTCAGCCACATATCCAACTGTAGCGACTGGAGTGAAGGGAATTCCGCACTCAAGAGTAGTGCCACTAATTCTTCGCTGTGACCTTTGATACAAAGTGTTTGGAGAGCGTGGTGTTGGGGAGATGGCGGATTTGACGTATTAGGGATTGGAATCATTCGTAGATCAAGCTGGAGTTTCGTAAGATAGGGAAAGCTCTGTAGGAGCTCGGGAAGAGGAACGGTGCTTTTCTGCGACATAGGGTCTTCCGGCCATTGGAGGATTAGAGTCCTCAGGCCTGTGAATGACATGAACACTGGGAGAAGCTCGTACGAACGCTTCTCCAAGTGGTTGATACTCTCCAGTGAGCATCCACGAGATGCGAGTAATTTGTATAGTGATGAATACCCCCTGGTTGGCGAGCCAATGTTCTGAGTTGTTGCAACACTATTGAGCGTGGTAGGTACGAGGAATGCGAGGTAGTTGATGTGATCGTCCTCAATGGAGGACCAAACCTCCAGTCGTTGCAGGTTGGGGAGAAGTGGTCCCATCTGTCCCATCCACCCCGCGAGAACGATCCACAGGGAAGCTTCCCGCCTTTCTACGCAATCAAAAGAAAGAAACCGAATACGACGAAGGTAATCTCGTACGCGGAAGCGGATGCTACTGTCGAGAGATTTGCGTAGTTCCTTTGTTCCATGTGGCATCAGCAGCATGCCTCGTGCATGTGGGGAGACACTAACCCAGTGGGATTCCTCAACGTATGTTAGGATGACGTCTTCTGTAGACGACGCACGCGAGTTAATTACGTGTGCTATCGGCTGCAGAGACTCCATCTGGTTCCATAGCGCATCCAACGCACAATCGCTCAGTAATCGCGAGACGAGTGCTAGACTAGCAATTGCTCGGCGTCGTATCTTATCCTCTTGGGTGGAAACCTTTGGGTCATACTCGAGATTGTTCAACACTTCGTTCCATATGTCGCCGTTCACATTATCGGTGCGCATCGAGAGAAAATGGCCAGGCCGTAAGAGATCAAGATTTAGTGTGGAAGTAACCTAGTCACCGTGGCAATCCGCTATTGCTGGTCTTTAAATGTGGGAACCTCAGCTGACTCTTCGGGCCGAGCACAAAAAACGCTTCCGGCGGATGGATAGTGCTATCCTTACTCACAGTGACACTCACAACAACCATGAAATGTCCAATAATAAGCCGCGTAGACTGTACGAGTGCAACCGGATAGATACATAGTAATGATTAGTGCCATAGGTACTTATTATCACAAGGCTTGCCACGTAGCGTAGCGTCATCTTTTTCTCAACACTACACCGTGCAGATTCACGCTGTCCAACACTCAAAGTAAAGCTTGTAACCCTACTGGGTTTCAACGAAGCATGGTCATACCACGACGAACAACGTTCTAGTGCACTTACGGCCAGAGTATGAAAATGGGACCAGTGTCTGTGACCTGTTGGGCTACCTATAAAAAATCAATCGCCGAGATATTGACAACGAAGAAGGTATCAATTAGAACCAAAGACCATCAACTTTCTGCAACATGAAGAAGAGTCGAAAGAAACGCAGCAATGCGACCCACCAATGCAGGGCGATAGAGCACTCGTATGTAGACGGTTAGACCATGCACAGGTGCCATAAGTAAAGCATCTCTACAACGACAATTTAAAGGAGTCCGGATCTTGTGATGTAAGATTCATCGGCGAAAAGCAAGGGCTGCCATCGTCTTGTTCATGGCTGTAATAATCGCTGCCACATCCTGTACATCATGCCCTTCCCGTGCCGAATAAACCGTTTGAAGTCGTGGAAATAGGGTGAGAAGGTTTTGTGCTAGCACAAGCTTCTCCTCCCAGGTTGAAGGAAACCAGCCAAGCTCACCAATACGTAGTTCCTCCAGAACACTTTTTGCAGGGGTCACTGCATTCGGCCCAATGGACGCGTCAGCGATTCAAAATCGAGACTGATGGAGAGCTGTTCCGAGGATGGGATTCGCGACAGTGGTAACAAAATTGTGGCATTGAAGGGTCTGCCATGGGGGTTGCGAAAACGGAGAATGCGGAGCTCGGGCCATGCGTTGATCATAGTGCCCAGATCCTACGTCGTGAATTGGTGTCGAACAAACCACGAAGAGAAAGTTGTGAGTCGTCGGGAGAGAAGTCGGGTTATGTCTTTCAGAATCAAAGGCGGGCTTTCGATGGGAATGGCCTGGACCTTGAGCCAGAGTGTAGACAAGGTTGGAAAGTAAGAAGCGGTTAAGTGGTAGAGGGGACTCCAGGACCAAGCCCGCTTTGGCAATATATTCAACGATAATGTCCGAAGTGAGGGAAATTCTGCTTTCGTGAGTAGCGCCTCTGAATCATCTGGATGGCCTGTGATATGTAGCATTTCGAGAGCGTAATGTTGCAAAACCGGAGGGTTTGAGGTATCCAAGACTGGAAAAATACAGAGGTCAACTCTGAGATTCACAAGGAACGACAAGTGGTGCAGTATCTCGGAAAGGGGAAAGGTATATTGTATCGGAGTTAGTCCAAAGGTTCTCAACTCCAGTGACAATGTGACTGACTTACATCATTCTCGACCTCCTATTCCCATTCGTTCCACTAATTCGTTTCACCCCCTTTTTCTACCCCGTTCCTCTTCACAAATAACAATTCCCCTAGCGACGGCCTATATATAATACTCAATAGGACCCCGACAGAGGTGTACGAAGCAACGGAGCGCTAGGGGTGACTCGATGCGTTCCTGCTCCGACCTCACGGCCTGGGGCCTCTGGGCACCTCAGCCAGTAGGCTCCCACGCCCAACTCGCAGAGTCAGGTTCGCTATGATTGCAATAGTGGGCTATTCGTTTATACCGTGCCATGGATAAGACTTACTGATCGCTGATTTGTTGAGCTGTCTCACCGGACCCCTAGCCGACTCTTCGGGCTGAGACCAAGTCATGTGGATACCTTTGGGGCTGACAAGGTTGAGTAGAACGATTCATTGGGCACTGAACTGCATAAACTCAGGAATTATGTGAATCTACCTCTATCAACTACCCCGAATAACAAAGTACTCTACTAGCGTCACTCTACCGAGGTGACCACATCCTGTGTGATCGCGTCCGCATAATCCAATCCCTTTAGAATATGAACCAGGTCCGAAACGACAGCCCCCTCAGCATCTACAACATTAAGCTTAGGAAATAACCACCGTAGCCTCCTTGCCAACATCTCCGCCACCTCCAGGGTCGAAGTCCACGTCGGGGATACCAAACATATCTCTTGCAGTGTGTTTCGTGGTCGGAGTACCGGAGGACAAGAATGGACATTAATGAGCGCCATGCAGTCGATTCGAATACAGAGGTATTCGAGGTGGTGCAATTGGGAAATGAGAGTGAGCACAGGGAGGTCGTAAAATACGCCAGAGCCGGACAACGTCAAGCTGTGGAGGTCAGGCCATGCTTTCACCATTGTCATAAGGTCACTCGAAGGGAGATCATACGGAACGTGGGCAAACCGAAGTTTGGTCATGCGTCGAGGTAAAAACACCTCGAGGTCTTGTATTCGCAGGGAAGGGTAAGCCTCAACGGACTCTGGGACTTCGATACATAATGCTTCTAGTCTCGGAAACATGGAAGCCACTTGATTGAGGACCCTCCAGGAAAGACCCTTTGCGGTGTGTATGCGGACGTTTAGGGTCTCGAGGCAAGGGCATTGAAGTCCACTACGGAAAAAGACTTCCAGGTTTCCTGGGAATGCATCCAACGTCATTTCCTTCAATGAGTAGTGGTCGACGGAAATCATAGGCGTATGTTCCACTAAGGAAATAGTCCTAAGGTCAACTTGGAGGGACGACAGATTTGGGAGCTTCTGTGTTAGCTCCAAAATGGACATCTTGTTCTGCTGCGGGGCGGTCTTCTCATGCGTAACTGAAAGATCGCGCAAAGTCCTAAAGAAAGAGAGGGCCGGGAAGAGGCCGGGGGAGGAATCGCCGTGATAGGAAATGCTCCTTAATGCCACTCTACGCGCTGCAAGCCTCTGGTACAATGCCAAGACGCTCTCCACGCAGTTCGCGTTCACTGGCTGGCTAGTGTGAAAGGTATCCAGAGTGGGAGGCACGAGGAGCATTAAGTGATGGTCGTAGGAGGGGGTTCGGTATGCTCCGAAGTTGACGGTAAGGCATCCGAGGTTTGGAAGAAGTGTCGAAGAGTCTAATAATCGCGAAAGGATAGTCCATAGAGCGACCTCTTCGTCGGGTGGACCGTTAATGCTGAAGGAACGGATTCGCCGCAAGTAACTCCACACGCGGTCGCACACAACATCTTTGTAAGGTGGTTCTCGCAGTACCTACGGTCGAGCGAGCTCATCAGTCTTTCAATGTAATCAACGAGGGTAAAAGGCAACTCACCCAGATTCCTTTCGAAGCAATCGTTTGTCTGTACAAAAATGGTCCATCCGCAGCACAAGCGTTAATGACACGTACGATAGATGTTAGGGTATTCATATCCCGCCATAGTGCAGATAGAGCGATGTCGGCAAGGGTTGTGGACGCGAGCGCAATGCTGAGAATTGTCTTCCGACATAGGCGGAACTTGTAATAGGAGTAGCGGGATGAGGGATCATGGAACTGCTCATGTCTCAATAATTCGAGGACCTCGTACCAAATGTCGCAGTTAAGCTGCGTCGACGGCATGATGTGAGCGGTGGTTACGGAGAGCGGGAAGGGTTCATTCCAGTCGATATACTTTTATAGCCTCCTGCGGACGTACTTTTTATAGCCTCCTACGGACGTACTTTTCTGGGCGCCCTCTATGCGAACTCTGGTAGGGGTTTGAGTTTCATGACGTCACGTAACCGAGTCAAAAAAGCTTAAACTCAGGCCGCGGCCCCCTTCTCTACGTTTATAGAAATACAATATCAAGCGCCTTCGCGTCATAACAGATCATATCCGTAACCATGTCTATTCATTGACGTGATGATACATGTAATCCCTATGTTTAAACTACACTACAGATTGCGTTGCGTGATATGAAAACGTGGTCATCCTACCAATGACACCAAATATCCAAGCGAGAGAAAAACTACACTACAGAAAAGCATCGACAAAGGCTATAAGATCATCACGCGTCGAGCATTAGCATCAACATCGAACGAAGTTGGGAGTGAATGAACAACACGCAAAACGAAGCGGGTATCGCAGGAAAAAAGGTCATCGAAAATCCAGCAAAGGAGCGTGATTCAATCACGCTTCCCAAACACCACCTCTCGCCAACTCCCTAAACACACCACCCTTCCTCTCAACCAACTCCTCATAAGCACCCTCCTCACACACCTCACCATCCCGGACAACAACAACTCGATCACACATCCGCATAACCTCAACTTTATGCGTCACAACCACCATCCTCAACTTCTTCCCCTGCTCTTCTCTCCGTACGTTCCTGATCGCCTCAAGAACTTGCCTCTGATTCTCGACATCCAACGCACTCGTACACTCGTCAAGGATAAGGAGATGAACACCCGATCTCGCAAGTGCACGCGCAATCTGAATCCTCTGCGCCTGACCACCCGAGACTTCACCGAGGGGAGCCTTAAACCCACCCTCTACGCTACCCAACCAATCTACATTCGCCAACCTCGCCGCGCGCTTTACGATTTCCTCCTTTTCCTCACCGGTGAATGAGTCAGCTGGCGTTCCGTAGAGAATATTGTCCTCGACGCTGGCATCCTCGAACAACTGTGGTGACTGTGACACAACGCCCAAACCCTTCCTGAGATACTGTACATCGACTTCATTCATGTCGACGTCGCCGAATCGGATACGACCTTCGAGAGGCTCATAGAGACGTTGGAGGAGGGCTGCGACGGTAGATTTACCGGAGCCGGAGGATCCGACAAGTGCGATACATTCACCTTGGTCGATGGTGAGGTTGAAGCTTTTCAAGGTGAGGACTGAAGGGCGTGAAGGATATGCGAAAGAGACATTTTCGAATGCGATAGGTCCAGAGGAGAGAAGCGAAGGAGACGGCCTAAGGAGTCCTTTTGACTCGGAAGTGTTGTCCGTCTCAAGATCGGTAAGCGCCATAAGATCATGAGTCGCCTGCGCGGACTTTGCAATTTTCTCAGCTACGAAAAGGAAAAACCATCAGCTCACGCTCAAGAAATATTGCAGAAAGAGCATATACTCACTGAAAGCCATTAACTGGCTCCCAATAGTCACCGAAAACACCACCAAGTTCAACACCTCCACCATCTGCAAATAACTATACCGCCCCTTCGCCACAAGCACCGCACCAACGTAGAACAACACCGCCTCAGCAACATAAATCAACCCACTCGCAACACCATGCGTACCACCCTCAACCCACGCGCCTTTAACACCGGTGTCGAGAGCCTTCTCAACCGACGCATCGAACGCTTCCAAAAACGGCTGCGCGATACCCATCGAGCGAATACCCTTGATATTGCACAGGACATCATACCAACCCCTCGCAACTTCCTCCCTAGCGCGTTTGTTCCGCACTTCGCATTTACCAACGAGTTTCGTTTGAAGTGCCATGACGCCTGCAAAGACGGGCGCAATACCAATACCGACAAGAGTGAGTTCCCAACCTCGAATCACAGCCCATAAAAGGCCGACAGAAAGCATAGCAGTAACGACCAGGCATTGGCCAATAACAACCGAGACGAGATCTCGCGCGTCATCGCCATCTTTCACGAGAACTTGGATAAGTCGTGCGGGTGCGTGTTTGCCATCGTCGGACCACGTCTTGTCTTGTTTCATCACCTTGGAGTACCCATCATTGCGGAGCTTCGTAACCCATTTCATACCGACAGATTCCATAATGTAATACTTGGTCCCGAGAAGAATTCCATCGAGCGCCGCGACGCTAAGAACAATTGCACCAAAAATGTTGATCGTCGATACGTGGTGCGCACCAATCGAGACTTCGAACAAAAGCCTGGAGAGGAGGAACGAGAAAATGGGGGTAACACTGCCCGAGGCCAGGCAGACAAGCAATCCAAAGATAAGGAGCGGCTTTTGCGGGATCGTAGGCCAAGCTTTACGCAGGAGCTGCCAAAACCTGGGCGGCTGCTCCTCTTCCTCCGTCTCTTCCTTCCCCTCCTCGCTCTCCTCCGGTGTAGGCAAAGCAACTCGCACAGCCAACTCGGGCCTCTGCCTCTGCTTCTTCTCCCTCAAAGCAGCTGCAACGCGGCCTGCACCTCTAACCGCATCCTTCTGCTCACCAAAGCTCTTCTCCTCTTCCTGCTCTTCCTCTTCCTGCATCTCCTTAACTTCCTTCGCGCCGACTTGATTCCATGACTGCGAAAACAAGGTAGAGGTTGGAGATGTGGGTGTGAATTGAAGACTCCACCTGCGGGAGACGATGCGTGCGGCAGGTGTTGGTGTCGTTGGTGTAATGAGCACGCTCGAAGGTCGGCGCGGGCGACGAGCATATTGCGCTTCAGCCGCCTCTTCGTCCGTTTCTTCCGTAATAGGCGAAGGGAAGGGAATGAACCTACTCAAGGGCCTCGAGGCCCTAGCAGCCGACACAACGTCCCTTGGCGCAGCGGGGTTGGAAGAGAATTGAGAAGTCAAATCAGCGACGACGTCAAACATCCAATTTCCAAATGTCAACGGACGAATCGTGTTGAGGGAAATGCGTTTTTCGAGGGTTGGTTTCTCGGTGTGTTCTTCGGTTTCAACGTGTAGAGCATCGAGATGGTCGTCGTGTGATGAATCTTCTGCGGCATCGAGGTCCTTTTCGGGGAACCCACCCATTGCGCGTTGAGATTCCATCATCTTTCTGAACTCGCCCTCTCCATCCTCGTCGTCACCGCTAGAGGCGGAGGAGGCTGATGAAGAGGAGGAAGAAGGCGCGGCGCGTTCGAGATCGGCGCGGTACCCCTGTTCGACGACGCGTCCATTCTTGAGTACGTAAACGAAATCTTGGGCCTGAATTTGTGATAGGTCGTGTGTAATGACGATGGTCGTTTTGTTCTTCCTCCATTGTTTAATAGCTTCGAAAACGAGAATACGTGAAATAGCGTCCAGCGCTGACGTGGCCTCATCTACACCATACAATAAGTAAAACCAGAAAATACATACACCAAAATATGAACGCACCGAGAATCAAAACAGTTGGATCCCTAACTCGCGCCCTAGCAAGCGCCAACCTCTGCTTCTGCCCACCACTCAACGCAACTCCCTGCGCAGCCGAGGAAGACCCGAGAACAGTCTGATAACCCTCCGGCAAATCCTTAACAAACTCATGCACCATTGCCATCCTACACGCCTCCTCGACCTCACCAATCTTCACCAAAGCACCCGTCAACCGCCCACAAACACCCACCGCAACATTCTCCCACAAAGTCTTCCCATCCAGAACCACCACTCCACCAAAACCCTGACTTACACCCGCGACGTGTCCACGAACCCAAGCGTCATCAAGGAACCTCACGTCTTGATCGTCGAGCATGATAGATCCAGAAGTGGGGTCGTACATGCGCATGAGGAGCGCTGCGATGGTTGATTTTCCGGAGCCGGAGGAGCCGACAATGAAGGTTGTTTCGTTTGCGGGGAGGTAGAGGGAGACGTTTGAAAGGACTTTGATGTCGGGTTTGGAGGGGTAGGAGAAGGAAACGTCGTGGAGTGAGAATTCCCCGTAACATTTTTGAGGGGTGATTTTTTTGAGGGATTGGGAGCGATGTTGTGTGTGTTTGGTAGATTTTGTGGATCCGGAGATGGAGGGGAAGGAGGTACGGGTAGGAGTGGTTTGTGGGAGAGGTGAAGTGGGGATGGGTGAGGATGAAGACGGGGAAGAGGAATCGTGGATCGTTTCCATCAATGCGGCCATGGCGAATTTGCCTTTGGCGAGGGTGATGAATTGTGGGATGCACATTTGGAGATTGGATGTTGCGATGAGGCATGCCCAGAATGTGGCCATCACGTCTCCGGCGGATACCTTTCCCTCTCTTACGAGTTTGGAACCGAACCAGAATCCTTGGACGAACATCCCCATCATGACGAATTGCGCGAGTGCGCTTGTCACGCCCCAGACTTTGTTTAATCGCCTTGCGGCCACTCGGAGTGTTTCGAATGCTGCACTAGCGCGGGTGAGTTCGAATAATTGGGCGTTGAATGCTTTGACGGTGGGTATGGCGGAGAGTGCACGGTCGATGAGGGAGGCCGTGGTGGTTGTTTGTGCGCGTTCGTGGAAGAGGAGGGGGGATGCGATGGATTGGGAAAAGGCTTGAATGAGGGTGAGGACGGGAACAGCAGAGAGGATGACGAGGGTCAATGACCAGGAACGGATAAAGGCGAGGAGAAGGCAGGTAAAGGTTGTCGTGAGGTATTGGACGAGGTAACCTGAAGCTAGTGAGGTGGCCATCCTCACGTCGTCGGTCTCACTGTGAGCTCTGTGTCAGAACTAAAATATGTGATAGGAATGTAGAGACTTACCGAGTAAACTTGGCCATCAGACCTCCAGCATCTTGTTCACCAAGGTGGGTGTCAAACCAGACCATGTCCTTGTTCGCGACGGACCGGTAAACGGCCCTTCGGAGAGCCATAGCATTACGTTCTCCAGTCCAGATCCAGAGACTGCTCGTCACACTCCCGAGTGCGAGTGAGCCGACAGCCAAGGCGAGAAGTTCGATCGCAGCCAAGCCAACAGAGTGCAGGAGACCGTCTTTGGCTTCCTGTGGTGGATTGGGCCCGAGAGGAAATTGGGCAAAGGCGTCAAAGGCCTGACCAATGACGTAGGTCATGAAGGGTGCGACTCCGCCTGCAACGATAGAAGAGCAGACAGCGGGGAAGAGAAGACATAGGAGGTATCGGCGGGAGAGGAGAGAGAAGAGGAGTTTGATTGAAGGTGCTGGTGCCTGTGTTGTTGGTGCGGCTGGGACGACGGGTGGGTGTGGCTCTGGCTCTTGGACACGCTTGAGACTTGTTACAGACTTTGTCGCTGTGGAATAAATAGAAGTGCGGGGAGAGAGATCAAGGTCGTAGTTGAGATGATCGTGAGTGTCGTTGGAAATGTGTGTATCGACCGCGAGGGTCGAATTGCGACGCATTGCGTGGCGGAGAGAAATGGAACGAAGAGAGAGAACAGAAAGTGAGAATCATCTTTGCTAGTCGTCCTTTTCTTTTGTCTTTACGCCGTCACAGCAGAACAATTGGGCGGTTGTTGTCCATTGTTTGGCCCTCCATAGACAATAAGCTGGCTCCCACATGATCACAGCACAATGGCGAAGCATCTCCCGTTCGGTCCCGCACACCTGTGCCGTACTGCCGCGTTGAGCTTCTATATCAGTCTACCACCTACTTAGCTTTGCGGAGTCTCTGCAAGGTGTGTTCGCGTACGGTACGCCGGAAGTCCGAGGTTCATTTTCCCGCGCGAGCAACAGGTGTCCCACGTCACACGGCGTGAAGTCCAGCGCTTCTCCACGTCACATGTCACAGAGCACAAGTCTCTGCAGGCCTTGAGCTATCCTACAGACATTGCGTCCCCGAAATCTGGAGAAATTTCTCCGAAAATTTGAAATATAAGAGCCTCTCTGAGCTGTGTCAACGAGAAACGCATGAATCTATTGTCAGAAAGCGTGGGAATATTCTCTGGTCCAGTCAAAATGCGGAATTTTAGGATATAATATTTATACATAAGTAGGGATAATCTTGGGCCTTGTCTCTCCTCATAGAGAAGGCTTGCTGATTCACATACAGGCCACTGTCTGCAGCATTGTACAGCCTAATGTTCACCTCAGGCATGGTATGGCCCATATCATATATGAGTAGCAGGGAGATATCTTCTAATAGAATAGTCAAAGACCCAGAGCACAATAGCCAGGATAATGCTTGATAAGTGATGAAGAGAATAACCCATAGAAGACTGTATCCTTTGACCATAAGTTTATGTCATTGATCATGACCCTTGAGGGTGAACCTATTCCCAAAAGTGTCATAGGACATTGTGATCCATCAAAGTGTCATCATATTGGCCTAAAAATTATTTACACCCTGCACAACTTTTCCTTACCCATGCAAACTTTATACATTAATCCACTATACCATTTATCTAAGAAATATGACTAAGTATGCTTACAAGTCCATGTGGACCTTTGTATATCTCAGGTTGAACTCTGCATGGGCCAGTCAAATCTGTATTTGTCACAACTGAACTCTGAGTGCATCACAACTGAACTCTGAGTGCATCACAACTGAACTCTGAGTGCATCACAACTGAACTCTGAGTGCATCACAACTGAA